>VZTB01012114.1:268617-296413 GCA_013397245.1 Thryothorus ludovicianus | reverse complement strand
GGACAATGCACGGCCATTCCGCCTCGGCATTCAGCAATAGCCCGGTCTAGGATAACCCGTTCCAGAATGATCAGAGCTGAGAAGGCGGCGATTACATCACTGAAAGGGCGATATTTCATGCTTTGCAGTAATCTAGATCAGTTATTTTTGTAAACAGAGTTACTCAGCGAACCACAGGTACGTACGGCATGAGGCCTAGGAAAAATAATTAAAGAATGGTGAAAAAGGTTGCTCTGCCTTAGGCTAAAGCACTGATCCTTCAGAATTAGAAAAATACATCTAACATTCAAATATAAGGGAAGTTCCAATAATTGCTGCTTTTGTTGTTTTTTTTCTTTAAGCAGAGTATCGCTCAAGAAAACACTCTTCAAAAGTGGAAAGAGCCCCTGCTACAATGATGAACGCCGATATGGATGGTATAAATTCTTACTGTTCTTCATTGTTATTCTATTTAGTATAATTTCTGTTATCAGTGGTTGCACTAAAACTCTCATGATTTATTGCAGCTGTTGAGGCTGAGAATCAGGTGGAATTAGAAGAGAAAACACGGCTTATTAATCAAGTTTTGGAACTGCAGCACACACTTGAAGGTTAGCAAGCTTTTGTTGTAGATTTTTTACACAGTAATAAGCACTTTTGCACAGTAATAAGCAAAAGAAGAGAACCTGACTGTTCTGCCCTTAGTCACACTGCCCAGAAGTATGTCACTTAAAGCAGCTGAAGGCATGAAACCAAGGTCTTAGAAATAGTTTTTTTCTTCTCCTTTATGCAACATTACGTTTGCTCGACCTTGGTAGCACACAGCAAGTAGAACGGGTGATACAAGTAATATGTCCATGCTTATTAGAAGACACATGTGAGCCTGCTCATCACTGAACTCTCGTTTCCAAGGAATTTAGTCTGCAATGCCTTAATTCAAAAATTTAAGAAAGTAACAAACCTACAGACTAGCAGTAAGTTTAACAAAATACTGTACTACAAAATAATGTAGGAAAAATGGCCTTTAGGTAAAACATGAGTAGGAGAATGTTTTATAATACTCTATGGTAATATTTTCTTTAAAGGTGTGACTAGTCTGAAGTAGGCCCGTAGAATATATTTGTTATTGTATGCAATAGTGTCTAATATTTTCTTATAATATCACCTTCACAGATCTCTCAGCACGAGTAGATGCTGTTAAGGAAGAAAACTTGAAACTGAAATCAGAAAACCAAGTTCTTGGACAGTATATAGAAAATCTGATGTCAGCATCTAGTGTTTTCCAAACAACTGACACAAAAAGCAAAAGGAAGTAAGGGTTGACTTACAGATTATGTCATTGTATTGCTGCTGGGTTTTTTTTTTTGTTTTAACTGGCATAGGCTACATAAGCTAAAATACTTTAGTTTGTGGCTTACTGGTTCTCTAAGATTATAAACTTTGGTAATAAACAGAATTAAGAGCATTATCATGAACAGGAGACAGAAGTTTGTGTATTAAGATTAAGCAGTGTGCAAATGTAGTGTATGTAGATAACTACAAAAGTTTTGTATTTGTTTTAAAAAGGACCATATCTTGTTAAACAGCAGATTAGTTTGTCAGGTTAAACAAAGGTCTGTTGGCACTCTGAGGTCTTAGGATAGGTTTCTTGACTAGCCAAGTAATAGTTACAATATTGTGTTGAAACCCCATTTGGTAAAAATATTCAGTTTATTGCAACAGTTATTGACTGTTTTCCACCTCTGTTTACTGTGTAGTACTGTTTATAGCTCTGCAAAACCAAACAAAAACCTATAAACCAATTAAGCATTTCTGTGAATTAGGAACAGTATGACATTGTTTGCAGGGCTTACATACAGAAAAACACCTCAGATTTTTTGGGAAGGGGGAAGGTAAGAGAAGGTTTAAGGGTAAGCAACTTGATCAGGGAAATACCAAACTGACACAGTATCAGATGTAATATGTGCACTTGAAACCCTTGCTACTTTCTCATTTCCCTGAAGAATGACCAGGCACGCCATCACAATGTATGATCTTCCTGAAGTTCTACTGTTGTGTAATGAAAAGTTAAGTAAAAACCTGAGTGATAAACTTTCCAGAAAGAGGTCAGCAATGCTCCTAATGCTGATGATCAGTCTGCAGTGAGGAACTGAGAAAAAGTCTTTCCTTCCCACCTTTTACTTTCCTCTTGAGTGCCAAACTTATCTTTGCTTCAGGCCTCAGTGCAGCTGTTTTCCTTCCTCACAGCCTAAGCCTAGGAAGTGCTTCTTGAGGCACTGCATAAAAACATCTAATGCAGAAGGATGCAGTGGAACAAAGGTGGATTTTGCCTCTCAAAACTGTGCTGTTCTGAGCAATGCCTGGTGTCAAGGTGCTGTTTTTTCCTGGCTTGGACGCTGGGTTTTGTAGGGGAGCTCAGCCCAGATTATGGGTCTGAGCACTTGCCACAGAGGCAGCATGTCCAGCACAATCAGTATTAAGGGAGAGCAGAAGCTGAAATACAAGGATGTAAATTTTAGCTGTACTTAGTTGCATCTATTTCATCTTGCCCTACAGCAGCACTGCACTTACTTATGGATGTTAGCTAGGACTGAGCTCTCACTTCAGTAATGAAGTAGTTTTACTTTTTAAAAGGAAACCACTAGTTCAAGGATCTCTCTCAAGCATGGTGTGAACGAGTCAGTGTAACAGAATAATAAATCCCTCTCAAATCCCAAGTTCATTAGCAGCTAAGTACTGCTGTGTCTCCAGTATAAGTTGACATTGTGAGGTTCCCCCCTCCCAAAGGCGAGGTTTCCCGTTTCTCCCCATTTAAAATGGTTGTACAATGCTCACTGGAGTCAAAAGACTCTAAACAAAGTCAAAAGACTGCAAACAAAGCCCTCATAGTACAGTCTTGAGGGCTGTTTACAAGGTTGGGTCAAGAAACCCGGTAATAAAAAATAGATGGTACCATTTCTGTCATGGGGTCCTTGTCAACATCTAAAATTAATTTTAATCTTCTATGGACTACTTTCTCATATTACTGGAATTCTAAATTAATCCAAGAATTGCTAGCAGGTAGAGTAGATCACATGCCTAGTCTAGAGTCTGAGCACTAAAGGAAGAACAATCACAACAAGCACTTGACTTCTAAAGGTTGCATTGCATTACAGCCGTCATTTAAAGCCATGCCACTGCATCTCCATGTGCACTGCACATCACCTGGTAACACAGCATGCGCTTGTTGGACTTCAGCAACTCCCAAGAGAAAGTCATTTTAAAGTCATGGTTTTGTATTGTTGATTGGATAGTGGTATTTTATCCATTGGTGTGTATACAGCAGTTATTTCATCTCCATGCCATTCTACATCCCACTACTGTGGCCTTCATTTAACTTATGAACATTTTAAAGATGTTGTATTTCTGACTTTACACCAAATAAAAACTTTTATTTGTCTCGATTAGTTTGATTTAACATTTGTAAACCCTAAAACCTCTTGTAACTATCTGTAGTCAAAAGGTGAAAAAGCAGTAGGGTTAGTAATCATCTTAATGGTTTCAACAAAAACTAGATGTAATTGAGATTAAACTGCATTAATGAATCTAATTTTAGCAAAGCTTCAGTTCCTGACTCAGTTGTGATTTTCAGCCATCAGTCTTATATTTCTATCTACTTTTCTATTCTTGCTAAAGTAAAAAGGAAAAGGATTGGTAGACTGCATCCACTGTTGTAGAAAAGCTAAAACTTGCACCTTTCCATGTGAGAAACCATTAAGCCTGGGTAGAAATGTTATTTTTTTCCTGCACTTCTAGTGAGTTTGACATTAGAAAGAAACCAGAATTATTACTTCAACGTGCCTTCATGAATGTAGATGCCAACTGAAGAGCAGCTTCAGCTGTAACTAAATAAAAGGGCCTCAGAACTACTTGGCCTTCCCAGCATGTCCAAAGTGTTCAGCCTGGGATCTGGCATCCTCAGTGAGAGCTCTTTTACCAAGCTGCAACAGTCACAGGGAGTGCAGGCTGTGGAGGTCTTGCTATTTTATGGAGTTCCAAAGATGACTGACACTTTTAATAGCAAGACATGCTGAAACTGAAGATCATTATTTTGTTAATTTCAAAGCTCTTTCAAGCAATCACAGTAGCAAGATGAAGTGTGTCTCCTGAAATACCTGTTCAGATAAAAATGGACAGTGCAAAGGAAGTGTGGGTGAAATCCCACTGTTGCATTCTATCAATGAACAGGGGTTGTCCTTGTGCCTGGCTTTCTACCTCTAGAGCCTCAAATCCTCAACATCTCTGGTATTTCTCCTCTAATTACCAGCATAAATCTATATCCAGGTAAGCTGATATGCAGCAGGATGTATACCATCTCTAGGTTCTAGGTGATCAAAGCTCATGGGGCATCAATCAATACTTTATGGGAACTTTTAAGTTTTTAACTTCAAAACTCTTAAGGGAAGGTGAGCATCCCCCATGGGTTTACCAATCCCTGGAGTAACTAAATCACATCAAAGAAACTATAGTAACGAGAGTAACTATCACACATCAGAGAAAAAAACCCTCCAAAACCCCTAAGCAAACAAACAGGACACCCGAATGGTGTGACAATTCCAAAGGACTTCCATCAGACTCAGATAAACTCATTTAAAAGGTGAGTTGAAATGCTCCCTGACAGCTCACAGTAACTGTTGCCAGCAGGATAACACACTGGGAACAGCTTCTATCTATTGCTGAAGAGTCACCTGGAGTCTTCACTTCTTACCTTCTGCATGGAGACCCTAAATAAAGAGCTGGTAACTTGCAGTTAACTTAAAAAAAGACACAAAAAGCCCCAAATTAAACAAAAACCTAGAGACATTTCCATGTAATTCACACCAAGTAAAAGTGAAATATAAATAATTTTTGAACCCTTCAGAACAAGCCCTTAGGGACATTGGCTTCTTCATTAGGATTAAGTGTTCATTTCTTAAAGGCTTCCATGGAATCTGCTGTGAAAATAGTTCTTTTTAAAACAGACAAATTTTATGACAGGCACAAGAAAATCCATTAGACTGCTTATGAATTAATGTATCTCTACTTAGTTTGTAATGTATGACTACTTTTGCTAGCATTTACACATTCTACTACTACTACAGGCAGCTGCCAAGCAGCAAGAGGTTTCTGGTGACTGAAATTTTATTGTTTAATATACAGCTGAAATCCAAAGAAACAAAGTTTCTTTACAATAAGCAGTTTATTTAAACTATGAGAATGCCCAAGTTACTCACATTGTAAAAAACTTAATCCATCAAAAATTCTTATCTATATTAATAAACTTCATATTAAGCAAGAATTAATAAATATTTTTAGATGACAATATACACTTAGCAAGTATTCTAAAAACAGGTTATACCACTCTGGTTTGGAACATGAGAACTATAAAAGTTTGCAAAAATTATCTGTATATGACTTCTGAAGATTTCGTACCTGCATTCAAGAGTAAACCAAGTCACATCAATTACCACTTGTATTCTATTTTAAAATATATCTTGAAAATAAATTACTGTAACCAATGCCTAAAGTGAACAGGCGACCACTTATGTAACAATATCAACTAAAATAAATAATTTACAATAAAAATTGTTGCTAGCACAAAATCATCATACAAAAACAATTATTGCATTAAGCTCTGCACAGAAAAAAAATACCTTTTCTCATAGCAATGTGAACTGCTATAGATGCTACATCCATACTACCATCTTCTTTTAGCTGAAAACTGTAAACAGCTTATTTTGTGCTAGAGCTACAAAAGTATTATAATGCATTCATTTAAAAAAATATTTAGAGTTAAGTTTATCTCCAACTAATACTAATTTCTAAGAAACTTCAAATCTTAAGAATCTTCACCTAAAAATTAGTTGGTCAACTTGTAATTTCCCTTTTATTTTGAATTTGAAATACCAGCTAACTCTTCACAGATAGCATTTATCCTTAAAAAGAAGGAACTGAGGAAGTTTAGGATGGTTAAAGAGGTCAGAGAATTAAAACAGGAGGTTAAATAGCAAGGAGCCCCCCCTTTTCCCATCAAAGCTCAGGAATTTGCCAGGCCCACTGAAGTGGCACACCAAAAGCTGCTGTCCCAGTCTCTAGACCTGCAAACAGCTCAGTCCTTTCGTACTCTTCTCTTGCGCACTGATTTCAGCGGACGGTCTCCCATTCCTTCATCAGCTTCTTTCTTCTGGAAAGAAAATAAATCAGCTTTAATGTTTGAAACCAGTTTGAATTATTGAGAATTGCACGCTACGTGATGGGACGCTTTTTTTCCACGCTACTAAGTTCATGATTAATAAAGTGGCCAAAAGACTTTTAATTTCTAGAGTCAGAAGGAAGAGAACAGTATGTCTAAACTGATGTCAGAAATTTGGTTTTGCCCATATCTTAGCTGGTTTAAAAGGAGTGATTTTTAAACTAATTTAGCAAATTCCTTGAAGTGAACCTTTTGCTGATTTTATTTTCACTTCTGAAGTAAGACACATTTAAAACACTTTAACTGTTCCCTTTGGAGAGCTACAAATAGAGCAAACTGTCCTTAAATGAGATGTGTTCCCAGTTGAAAAGCAATGGGCTTATGGAGACACAGGAAAAGCCTTTCCAATGTGCAATCCATGCTCAGACCATCAGCGAGCCATGGCCTCGCTGGGACACTGTGTAAGGAATGCCACAGACACCTTCAGGCCTTGCTATTGCTTTCACAAGGAGTTGTGGGAATCTCAGTAGGGTTCAGGAGATACTGCATGCCTGGGTAAATGTACAAGGAGGAGAAAGCTCCTTACAGGAACAAGAAGAAGTACAGAATAAGGGGTAATTAACAAAGACTTGTAGTGCTGAAACAACACAACCTTGTGCAAGGTACAGTTCCCTAGAAGAGTTATACATGAAAAGGAGATAACATTACATTAAACAACTCCCTTAACCTGGAAAGTGACTCATTTAGGGAGTGACAAGCACAAGATGATCAATGGGTGGATCTAAAGTGTTTCAGACACTCCCAGTTTCTAAATGAAGGAATAATGAGTAGTTGACAGAAAAGCTCAAATTCCATTCTACAATGGTTTTTTATGAAAATTATTTTGTAGAATATCTGGCTGACCGGATTAATCTGCACAACAAAAATGAAACTGCAGATGCTGTGTTCAAAAACAGTATTGTCATTTTGCTTAAAACCTTTTTTTGGAATAAAAAAACCCAGAATGTAACTGAAAAGGTTTTTCTAGGTCTCAGGAAATGGCTATTCAGTTGGAAGCACATGTTCAGTCAATTAAGAAGCATAATGGAAACTGACCAATCTGCTGCAGCATCCAAATTTTCAAGACTTGCAATTGATTTAATAATCTGTTAAAAATAAACTCATGTAAAAACATTTCATATTTACAGAGTTGCCTGATCACTTCTATAATATATGTGAATTTATGCAGAGCATTTGAGGTGCCAGACTTAAAGAAGAGCATATTTCTATAAAAGGATTTGTTTTATGGCTCAACAGAAGAAAAACACTTGCAGATAACTGGGCTTAGTTAGAAAAGTATGATGTCAGACAATGGCAAGGAGAAAGTAGGGAAAAATGCAAACTTACTTCATCTTCTGAATCAGATTTATTTGACCTATCATCTTCTGGACTTCCATTTGGAACTTCATTTTCTTCTTCATCTGGAACTTCATTTTCTTCTTCATCATCATAAATATCTTCACCATGTTCACCTTCAACTTCTGCAGAAGAAGTTATTTTACTTCTTAAACAGAACTATATTACAAACACACTACATCTAGACATACTAGTAAGGAAAATAAGCCAATTTCAGTCCCAGAATAAACTATGAAAACATCTCTGTGATTCAGAGAGTAGAATTCTCATGAATTAGTTGAAAGTGATAACTGCCAGATTTAATAACTAATTTTAACAGCTCCAAATTTGCCTCTTCTCATAATAGCCTGTACTGTCTTCAGACTTGTTACTGATTTAAAGGATTTGATTTACTTTACTTTAAAACTAGCTATTTTATTGGACAGTTTGAGAGCAGAGTCCAAAATAAGACAACTCAGGCATCCCAAATCTGACTAAATCCTGATTTACATATATGGCAGTTATCAATATGGCAGTTATCAATCATCCAGCATGGGAGATACCTACATCCTAAGGGTACTCCCCTTTCCAGCAGGGAATTCTTCTGACATACTCTTTTGATTGAGGGATAAGCAGCTCTTTTCTTCCACCCTTCCTGTGCATTTTTGCAATGCAGAAAGCAGTCAGAAAAGCAGCATACACCCCTTAGCTCACTCCAAGTGTGTCCAGCTTGCACTACTACTTGCACTACCCTTTACAATACTTTCTATCAAGAGTGAACAAGAAATCTTAAATCTGACAAAGGATATTCATTTTGCAACTTAACAGTCTGCCAGTGGCTTATTTAAAAACAGCAGTGAAGTGGTGTTCAATTCTCTGTCAGGTCACACCTACATCTCATAGCACTGGTTAGGTGTGAAAAAAATAGGGAAAAACCCAAAAACAAATATCAAAAATCTGTACCCACACCAAACACTTATGGTTGCATCTGAGTTAAACTGAAACAAAAGTATCCATACAAATTCAGAAAGTAGTCACATATCAGATGAGACTCTCCTGATTCTCAGTGATGAAAATCTAGAAATACCTAATTTGTTAAAATATTTGAATATTCTGTAGAAGTACCAAGAACTTTGGCTGCGATACAGCTGTCAATTGAACCAAACTGAGATTCACTAATTGTTATGAAGAAGTTAGTTTTGTCATTTGTCAATATACCTGGTTCATGTCTACTATGTCTCTATTTCAAAATGAGAAATATGACCAAATAATGAAGATCATGGTATAAGAAAGATGTAGACAAAGATCTCTGTCCTAAAAATAAGCCCTTAATAGAAGAGCTTGGCAGAAATTCACAAAGCCTTTGGTCATATTCTAATAAAGAGATTGGAAATGATCAATGATGCACATCCAGCTCCCCCCATAAGTACAAATTTCAACAGAGTGGAAAAAAACCCAAAGAAAAAATACTGTAGAACCCAGAATTGGAAAACTATACTATTTAATATTATTATTTTAAAATTAATCAAAAAGCAATTGAAACATTATTTAATATAAATATAAATAAACGTAGACCTTGACAAATAAGGTTCAGACTGTGCCCCTGAAATTCCATTTTGTGGCAACATTCTTTTACTTCCTGCAATATCTTTCTAGAGATCAAGGAAAGCAAGGAGACAAAGCAGACAAATAGACAATACTACAAAAATTAACATATAAGAAAATAAAACAGTAAATCCCACGAACAATGCCCTTCAAGAAGTACTCTGCCAGCAACTCATTGTCACTGGTGTTAATCACTAGGTGTTTCTAAAATTTGCTGTTGTGCCACACTTTCTCTTTCTTTTTTAAATGATCCCATGATCCAATGTGGATTTCAAGTCACTCAGTATTCCACAGCTCAAAACTCCTTTGCCCTCAACTCCAAAACAACCCAAAGGAGGAGGTAATGACTAGGAAGGAACCATAAAAATCCTAAGGAGACAAAGATACTAGTAGGAAATATTTATGACTACAGATGCCGTAGGCAGAAATCTCAGAGGAAGCTTGAATCTGCACCTGATGGAAGCTGGCATCCACCAGCTTGAAGTTCTACCATCAACAAGGAAGCAGAGAGAAGAAAAGAGATATGAGAGACCCACTTGCAAGTCCTGACCCAAATTGCTTCCCTTTCCCAGTACCTGAAACAGGAGTCTCCCTTCCCATCTTCTTTGTATTATCCTTTATAAGCTCTCTTTTTATCTCCATTTCTCTTCTCTCTGTAGCAAAAAGAATCAGGAAAGGGAGGCAGAAGACAAATTCTCTAATGCTTTCAGATACAAAGTGGCAAAAGAGCAATAGGAAAAAAAGGGAAGATTTCAACCTGCAAGTGTAAAAAGTGGCAGGAAGCTCAGGGAAGCTAAGCAATTCTTCAAGCAAGAAACCATGAAGTTACATGACAGCAAAGTGTAATCCTTCCCTCTAAAGCCTAGAATTTATTTGAAAACCCTGGAATAGTCATACAAGAGCTAGATAGGTTAGTTTTACTCTGTGTTCTGTTTAGTAACTAAAAGTAAAGGTCTAAAACAGAACCTACCTTTGCAACACCATGAACAGCTGTTCCACAAGTACAATTTAAGAAAGCTGTAGGAGCTGAACAATGTTCCTCTGCAATTGCCCGGGCCTTATTTCTAACATTGAAACACACATTTTAATGTATTATTTATTAAGTGATGTGTTGTAATTAAATAAATCAACTGACTGACTTAACAGAAGAATATTAGAATTGAGGAATGGCAGCCTTGCAACAGCAGCACATTAGGAACAAACTATGATCTTTATCAAGATTGGGTAGAATAAAACAGAGTCTGTAACTCAGGAGCAAAGAGTAGAGTAAGATCAGAAAGAAAATGCAGGAAGATACAGCACTGAAATCATGTACTTACAATTTAAGCTAAAGTAAAGAATGTATGTAGCATAACCAGAATAATTAAGTGCCTTGGTAAATAGCAAGGCAGATGGACTAAGTTTGGTGTGGCAAGCACTGTGCCAAGTATGTACTCAATTGTGTCAGTACTGGCATAGCAACTGCTGGTGCTGAGTAAACTTCTAAGACAGAAGCAATCAACACTCATGGAACATGGTTCAAAGACAGACAAAACCCACCAAGTTTCAGTGAGTAATACACAGTGATGTCAGCACCAAGACAAAAACCCCAACAAAACACAAATGTCTGCTATGTCTCTGATTATCT
This sequence comes from Thryothorus ludovicianus, assembly GCA_013397245.1. Classification (NCBI taxonomy): domain Eukaryota; kingdom Metazoa; phylum Chordata; class Aves; order Passeriformes; family Certhiidae; genus Thryothorus; species Thryothorus ludovicianus. Next base: position 285,617 of record VZTB01012114.1, on the reverse strand, counting down.
ATGCCAGTCTCGTGCCACTTTCTTTGTTCTCACCAAGGAAGAGTGAAATAAGAGGCAGAATCTTGCAGAGTTCTGAAGCTAAGAATTTTCTCATCAAAGCCAAGACTGTAACACTGTCTAACACTGTAAGTAAGGTGCTCTGGTTTTTGTTCATTATATAGACAGAGGAAAATGCTAACAGCACCACAAAGCTCTAGCTGAGTAGTACCCAGTAATCTTTGATACAGTAACACAGGATGATTTTATCCTGGGATGCTGAAGTACAGCTCAACCTACTGAGCCATTCATTTCTCCCCTGGGCAGTAGGATACACCTCTGCAGGCATGCAAAAAGTTGCAAAAAAGAAACATAAAGGAAGCTGCAGACTTCAGTATTTCAAGCTTACTGTATTTTCAAGTTTCAAAAAGAATAACTAAAATTAGTGACCAACAGGATAGCATAACCCTCCCAGAGAGGTGTAAGTGGATTTATGTTAGAGACTTAAAGCTATTCCAGACACATTTTAAAGAATAAACTTAACTGCTTCAGGTACTTATATCTGAACAATTAAAATGTGTTGAATATATGAAATATTTACAAGGCATAACATATATATCACTGTCTACAAACATAAAAAAATAGTGTTGGAAGCATGTTCATTTCTAGAAAGTGAAGAAATGCTGAGTAGAACCTTTCTGCTTATATTTATCAGAGCTATTAGTCATGGGAAAAAAGGCTCAGAGCAAGGCACATTTCACATAGCCTTAGATAACAGGTTGCAATTATTGGCAATGCAATCCATGAACCAGTTCTATTCACATCTTTAACCAAACTGCAAGCTGACACACTCATCTTACCATCTTCACCAGTATCTTCATTTTCTTTTTCCTCTTCTAGTTCATCATCTTCAAACTCCTCTGTCTCTTCTTTTAGTTCTCTCTTTGTAATTTGCTTAGACATATCGGGCTTTTTGAAGGCAATGTATTCATCTGATTTCTACAACAAATTAAAAAGCTATTTGTATTTCAACTCCAGTTAAGAATTAAACAGGCACTGTAAGCTAAGTCATACCAATGGCATATTAAAAGGGCATATTTTTTGCACAGATGCTCAAGAGTTTCCAAATAAAGTATTAAGAATAAAACCAAATAAAAATATAGTAAATTTCACTAACCTTTCCTGGCCAGCAGAACAACACAGTTAGGCCAACAGGGAGAGCTAAAGTCAAGATATAAAGAACCCAGAGCCATGGGTGTTCTTCTGCAGCAGTCACCAATTGACTGAACATACCAGGCTGTATTAAAAAAAAAAAAAATTAAAAGAATTGCATTTATATCCCTGTCAACACTTAAGTAAGTTTATGAAATGTACTGTATAATTTATATTGTCCAAAACCTTTCTTCATCTTGGATTTTTAATGATTAAAACAATATTGCATTTCAATACTAGTAAAGCAACAACTCTACAAATTGCAAATAAATGGCAGGTGTTGAGTAAGAAGGAACAGATGTAGAATCCCAAACATACCAGACCAGTCACAACTCAACTTTGTAAAGTAACATTTGGAGTCCTGGCAACCTCACACTTTACACCCTTCCCAGGGACTCTACTTTTCCTGCACACTGTGCCAACTCAGCTGAAAGCTCCTGAGAGCAGCAGTTCCTGAAGAGCAATGCTGGCTCCACCTGTGCTACCACCTTCTCTCCCTGGACAGCCAATTATTCAGGGAGTAAACTGTCCTCCCAGCACAGCTCTGACTTACACAGCAGAGATGCTCAGGCAAGTGCCTGGTGCCTCTTTCAGAGGTACATCAGGAACTAAGGAAGTTTGAGACGCACAGTGGAATGAGGGAACTCAAAGGAATTTTTTTGCCATTGCATGTACAGGTATGGATACAGGTTCAGACGTAAACCCACTCATTTTGGAAAATGCTGTGTGAAGAGAGAGCTCTCCTGCTTGCATGGACAGATATGCTGTTGCTCCTTGCTCACTCTGTGACAACCAGCAGCTGTTTGGCCACATTTGCCACCAACCCGTGGTTTCTCCCCCACAGCTGTAGCCTGCTGTTGCCGTTGAATCGAAGAGAACAGAGGAGTGTTAAACAGAAACAGGAGTCCAGGCAGCCACTAGAGGGGCCCATGATCCCGTATGGCAGGGCACATCCATCCCAGAGCACAGGCAAGGAGACAGCAAGGCTGCCAAAGTGCCACACACAAACAAAAATTGGCTGCACACATAGAACAGATGCAGCTCTATAAACACACATGCAATATTTTCAGGGCTGCAAAACACACACCTAAGCAGCTGAAAGCTTAAAATTTTTAAACAGAAACAAACCCTAGCCTATTCATTCCTCATGGGAGGGAAGCACCAAAAGAATATATATCATGGATATAGCCACAAGGGAAAATAGGGGGCAAGGGGTGGGAGGGGAAGTCTTTGAGTGTAAGTAACTCAGCCTTCATTCTTTCACTTGCTGTCAGGTACTGATTTTCTAATATCAATGTGAACAGCAGAAGGCTTCACAGGAAGCCAATTTCTCACTAGGTGTTAAAGTAAAATGCAGCACCCTTTTTAACATCAAGAAAATATTCATCTGGGAAAGGTAAAAAGCCAAACTACAAGACAGAAAACCTATGAGAGTTACTCAGCAAAATTATTAATTGCAGACAAATTAATACTCTGTCAGCACTGACAGAAAATTCTTCCAACACCACAGTTTCCTCACTGCTTTCTACTATCAAGAACATAATAAAGTTTATACCTCATTAGCACTTGCTACTAATTTCTTCAAGCCCCAGCTATCTGCTGCCCAGCGATCTGCTACTTCTTTTTCTGAACAAATGATGAAGTTATCAAAGTAGATATCAGATGTCATAGACCAGAGTTCTAAACCAATAGCACTGACAGTGGTCATCTTGAATGGGTGAAGATCTTCAAAATAGTCTGGGTTTGGTATTTTCCGAGGGCTCCAGATTCCCTGTTAATGGAAACAAATGTAATCACATTACCTGTAGCTCACCAAAAAAACAACTTGTGAAAGAGATTTCAAAATAATAAGAACTTTCATTTTAAAAGACAAGCAGTAGAGTTTAACCTATCTAAAACAGAACTGGAAATAGCCAGGGATTTTTGCAGGTGGGTCTCAATTTTATGGCTTAGGGCAGACCTCCAAGTAATTTTTTCTTCTTATTGTAGTGGTTACAGTAATAACTGACTCTTACCAGAAGTGTTAGAGAGAATTTTAGGGAAGGAAAATTCAGCCTTATGATACTTGTGCAAATTAAGAGCTAAATTTTGTTTGCCAACTTGCTTAGGAATCTTACCCTCAGAGACATCAGATCCAAATACTCCTGAGCCATAACTAATACAAAGAACTCTCTTTAATATCCATTATTTACCATTATCCATTATTACCTCTTATATTTGGATGGGAGAAGGGGAATTTAATTATCCAAAATTGTTGCTTCCTCTAAAACTAGTAAGGCAATCTGCTTAATTTGTTAACAATAATAATAAAAGGCTTAATTTGTTAACAATAATAATAAAAAAACCAAACAACTAATTCAAAAGACTCACATTTAAAACCCTAATGTAATTCAGAATACAATTCTGAAGACCATACTAAATAAATGGTACCAATGAAAACTGTACAAAAGGCAACTTTAAACAGGTAAATTGTTTTAATACAGGAATTATTGTTTCCCAGAATACTTCAAGGGGAAAAAAAAGCAAATTAAAGGCAAAAAAATCTCAAATTAGTAAGGGGATTCAGACTCATTCTAAAATATAAATATACAGCAAAAACCCCTAAGTAAATACACTACTTTAACTTGCTTGCTCTGCTGACCTCTGTATCTTTTAGCAATGACCAACAATTTGGCTATTACCTGATAGTTAGGATTGTCTATCATAGGTGCTCTCCATTTTCCTTTATACTTTGGGTTATTCTTCATGGGACGCACCCACTCTCCACAACCAGGTGCAGCCTCACATTTTGCATTAGGGATCTGAGGGGCTTCCCACTCCCCATCCATTTCCTCATCCCTAGAGAGAAAAAAATAAAAATACAAACAACTGCTCTAAGATCAGCCAGGTGTCAAACACTGGAAGTCTGAAGTTAGGGTCCATGTATATTATAACAACCTCAGAACTGTGACCAGTTCACAGAACTTTACCCAATAGTATAAACACATTTTTTAAGGAGTGCTACACCTTTTCACTTAAAGGTGACATGTTCATAACTACCAGAGCATGACTGACTTCAATTACATTCCTGCCTGTGCAGACAGCTTGAAAGACTTCTAGCCAGAATGCTTTGAGAGCTCTTTGAGACTTACATTATGATTTCAAGTTATCAACTAAAACCGTAGCAAATTCTTTCTAAGGGGACCTTCATACTCTGGTTTTACTCATATATGTTCAGAGAACAAAAGGCAAGGACAAATCATGCTTTTATGGAAGCAGTCGCCCATACCTTGGGCATATCTTACACACTTACATGTTCCAACTTACTACCTCAAAAAGCAATGAGATTTGGACTGACTTCCACAAGTAATAATCTGCCACAGACAACAGTATTATCTACAAAATACATTAACAACCTGCACTTACCAGTCCTTTGGTTTTTTTGCATTAGGGTCTGGAACATATTGTGGCTCATCATCAAGCCAGCCCTCAGGCTTAACAGCATCAGGATCTTCTATTTTGGCAGGTTCATCTTCATCCCTTCAATGACAGACTTACGTTAGAAAACACAGCAGCCTGACTTTGGATCAATGTTCTGTTTAGAGGACTACAACTGGCATGAAAGGGATGATTTTCAAACACATGACAGAATTAGACTCACTGATTACGAGCATTACACATATAATTATCTGCTTATAAATATCTGGATTATATTTACATTGGTTTATAGTGCTATTTAGTCCAGAAATTGCTGTTATCAAGTGGCAGGTGTCAGTCAGGTCTTCCCATTGAGGTTTTCCCTACTCTTCCTAAGTTGTCATAAGAACAGTAGTTCACACAGAAGTAGAAATTCATTGTAAATAAAGACTATATGGCAGAAAAAAATTTCTTATTCAGGTGTAGCAACCTGAATTACTACTTTCAACCATGCAGCGTACAAAATCAGCAAATAATGATTTTATTTGTCTCCTTAGAACATGACCAAATCCTTATATCCAACTCAATTATGTTTTCAAACTTCAGTGCTTTTAGTGAAAAGTATTCCAATTGTCATTAGCAAACTCCAAAATCAAACCAGTCAAGTTTTTCAAATAAATAACCTGTATGTAAAAGACACTGTAAAAATTAAAATGTTCTCCTTACCAGTCATCTGGTTTGACAGCATTTGGATCAGATATTTTTGGTCTCTCATCCCAATCATCAGGCTTCTTATCAGTAGGATCATCTATTTCTTTGGAAGGATTTACTGGAGGAATCATATTCTCAAGAAGACTTCCTTTACTGACAACTGTTTGGTCGATTAATATTTCAAAGGTATCATCTGGTTTTAGCACTAAATTGAAGAAATTTATATTGAAGAAATAAGGGAGCCATTTAATTTTACAGATATATTTAAGCAAAACTATAGAATGAGCACAGACTTAGTCAAATAACTGCAAACAGGATCCTCACTAGCAGAGGAGGCAGACTCCTCACTCAGGCACTGGATCTGGACACAAAACATTGCCCCTTGAGGGGATGCATGACCAACATCAGGCCCCCAAAGATAAAACTTGAAGAAAATTCAACTGCTGAAACACATCCAAACACATTCTAAGAAAATTTTCAAAAATCTGCCAACTTGGCCAAAATTCTGTGTTTTCACTTCAAAAGCTGACAGTGAAAAAAGAATCTCTGTCCCAAAAGGCATCTCTGTTACTAAATTACAACCTCACATTTGAAAGCATGGGAACACAAGAGCTGTACCAGTAACACAGTGGAAGGATCAAAGCAGCATTTTCTATCAGGTTCTAATCTCTAACAGCCATTTCCCTCAAATGCCACACTGCAAATGCTTAAACATTTGAAGAGAATTTCCTGGATGTTATCAAATGTGAGTAACTGAGAAGCCAAGGTCACAGAACTGAGCAGTGTCAGACTCAGTATCCAGATGTGTCCAGATCTATTTCTAATAAGCACTTATAAATGTGCTCACTGTTAAACAGCAGATTCAACTGTACATTTAACATCATGAAGATTACTAAGTTAAAGTAATTACTATTCCACTTTTATGACAGTTTTCTAAAATAGGTAAGGAAAACCAGAGTAACAGTCTTGTAACAGTTTGATAATATCTAATGATGGTCTTCCAGCCTGAAATTTTCAACAGTATAAAAATATCCATAAATGTAAAAATGAACCTTCCATATCACCTTTAGATAAAATACAAATAACTAATTTTTAAACTCCTGTTATCAGTCACATGAATGCATTGGAATCACACAGCTCTATGGAGTCTGTTTGAACAATTATAACAGAATAAATGCAACCCAAGTTTAAGTACCTTGATTCATAATTTCTGACAAACAATCCAAACACAAGAATCCATGCTTTCCTTTATTATGAGATTCCTGTTATCTAAAAGTGTAAGTTTACTGTGGCATACTACAGCAATCTATTTAGAAATTCACCCATAGCACAGCACATGCCTTCTGTCATTACTGTTCAGTGGAAATTCATAAACCCAGTCACTTTGGCTGGATTTACAGCATGCCACAGATTAGCCCATTCTCTGACTGCTATTCTTCCTCAGAAGTTAGAAAAAGGGGTTGGAAACATGAACAGACATGCTGACCTATCTGTTCATGGACAATGCTTCACATGCAGGTGTTGGTGAGAACTCTTAACACATGGAAAAGAGTGGTGTGTGGCATGCTGCAGATTTAACTGAATTCTTCTGAGCTTGGACACCTTCCTAGAATATTGGGCAGTTGTACATTTTAATCTCTCTCCCAGTACAAATAGTTTTATTATAATAATTACTGAAAGCATTCATTAGTAAAGGCTAATCAAGGCTGATATGTTTTTTCCTGTAATTGAATATTAAGCAGTAGCATCTGAAAGCTACTTTTATATCCTGCAGTTAAGCCCAGTCATTAAACCACTTAACCCAAATCATTAAAGGACCACCACTCAGAATTAACAGGCTATTACAAACAAAGACTCAATAACAAAGCTTCAGCAGACAAAACCACATTTTTAATCTCTCCTTTCCAATTTAAGAATCGGAATTCCAAATTTAAGAATAAAACAATACCAAGAGTATATAGATGTGTCTTCTTGTCCAAATAGAACTTTTTTAGGTCTACATCAGGACGTTCAGCATGTTTTTCATCATATTCTCCAGTTTTAGGATTCTTATGTCTGAAGATAAAGTGTAGTTTGTAATCTTCTCCACATTTATCTGGTCCAAACATAATAGTGTAAGGTGTTTTGTCAAAAAAGTATTCCTGTAGAAGCAAGAAAGCTAAACATGTGTTACACTGGACATTTTACTACACCACTTTTGGTGACTACATCACCACTACTACATCACTTCTTTTTCTTGGCATAGAGGATAGTTAACTATTTCTAAAAGGTAAATGAAAAGTGGTAGGGTAAATCATGAAAGGAACTCAAGAGTCCTCTGGAGTTTCTGGGTGCTCTCTGTTCTCAGGGAATGCACTAACAGTCTCTTCAAGGAAGATGGATACATTTATATATTTAGATTTTAACCTTATGTTTAGTGGGAATTCCAGTCACAAATCAAAACACACAAGTATGTCTCTCCCTCTACAAACACTAAAAGATGGAAGGGAACTAGTTATTGTTCTTCATAACAATTTCATTTTCCAATAAAAATAAACCCCACAATATTAATAGTCAGTATTTTATCAGTATCTTTTTCTCTCTGCATTAAGCAACAGCAACAAACAACCCTGAAAATATCACCTATAGTTATTCTCCTTCTGAGTATGTTGCATTACACAGTTATATCAGTATCTTTTAATTATTTATATTTTCTGTATTTGGAATACACAATAACACATATGTGCTGTTCAGTAAAAAAGTAATTTCACAAGTTATGAGTTAAGATCCTAATGGCTTCATTTAGTACAGAAAGTCATGCTAAACATGCAAAAGTCTCCTCCATCCTGGATATCAGACACTACCCATGGAGAACCAAACTGCTCCTCAAATTAACAGCTGATAACAAATATGAAGCAAAAGCACATACCAGATTCAAGTCATTGCTACTGGAGAGAAGTTTAATATATGCACCACCACAGTCAATGCCTTTTTGAAAATTCACTTCATATCTGGGCAAAGAGAAAGTGACAAAAACATTCTGAGTATCAGAAAAATAAAAAATACAGATTAATTGCTAATCTGAAGTTTTAATTATGAATATATTAAGACTGCATATTAGTACCTACTGTCAAAGCACTTCTATGTAAGCAAAATGTTTTAACTTACTAATAAACATCAAGCAAAAAATCTGAAGGATTACTTACTGAACAATCAAAGGTTTATCATCAAAAACAAATGCTTTTGTTAGCATTGCTGATATTGCATGATACTTTGCCACTGATTTTAACACTAATCCTCTGTCTCCAGGCATGGCATTTTCTTTCAGCTCTTCTACTTCCCATCTTCCTAAAACACACACATACATACAAAGTCTTTGAAAAAATGCAGTCTGAAGTAAAGAAATCACAGCCTTGTTGAAAGCAAAGAGTTGGCAACAAATAAATACTAGTTGCCAAAGTAGGGAAGAAGTGTTGGCAACTGATATCAAAGATGTTATTCCTTCTTGTTCTCAAATTTACAAAAATCTATAAGTAAACTTTAACTGTTTACTGTAGATCTGTATCTTTAGGTTGTGATACCTTACAATGGCTAGAGGAACAAAATATTTCTGCAGATTTTAGATTTACTTCTACCAGCATCACATAAAAAACATTAGTCACAAAGCTCTGTGTAAAGCTAAAGACCTGCATCATTACTTTTTTTTTCTGCTTGCATAGAATTAGAATCTCTTGAGTCAAATCTAATCACAGAGCAGATGAAATTCCCTCCTCCTCCCCAAAATCTTTCCAAAAGTTATCAGATTTGGTCCAAAACAAGCCTACAGCTTTGAAAATAGAAGATTTTGTATTTATACATTCTGCAAATTTGGGATAAATACTGTTGAATACACATGTGCTCAATATCCAAAGCACAAGATTTCTTCTGAGAAGGACAGTTACATTTTCTCAGAGTTTAACAGGACAAGGTTGACTGGGTTTCTTTCAGGAAAGTACACAGCACAAAACCCCCTACTTTTACAATCTACTGTAATAATAAGGAATGCCAATGTCCATGTAAAAAGGAAGAAAACTTTAGGAGTTCCTCAGCATGTAATTTAGAGAAGATTCAGAAATTGTGATATGCAAATGGAACAGTGGTTCTGAAGTGTGATTAGTCAAAGTTGTTAAGGAAGGGCAGATATGCAAGTCAGTAACAAATTTCCAGTTTCTTCTGGCCTAATAGACAGGAAGGAGGAAAACTGCATCCTCTTCAATAGTGTTCCTTCCTGCAAACTAAGGCAAAACAATAATGCAAGGCAAAACAACAAGAATGGAAAAAAGAATTGGAAAGTAGTTCAAAAATGTGTCTTTATCCCAGACTTTATTAAATGTTAATTTTCTGACTTCAAGCAAATATGACTGTTCTGACATTAAGGATAATTTTTTATCTAATATGAAGCCAAGTAATCAGAGAGATCTCATTTCTCATAAGTATCTCATCTTGTGGCTATCTCCTCTGCAACTTCTTCATGTTTCCAAATATTTTTGGTAACCACTGAATCTAGAATCATCAGTTCCACTCTGTTCTGCACACCAAAGTTCTGCAAGTTATGCTTGCTTACCACTTTCTATTAATATAATTGATTTCATTTGACATAACAACAGTAGCAAATACTTCTCTGTTGCAGTAGAAACTTCTTCACACTCCCTCCTGAATGAAATAAACTCGGGTCACTAAATTATTGCTGCAGATCATGCATCTGCCAAATTTTTAAGCAGCCAATTCTAGACTAGGAAATCACAAGCACAAACTGTAATGATTAAACATCAGTACAACATTTTCATTATTGCTTTCCAAATTTCATTTTGGCTACTCTTAGACTAAACTGTACAAGAACCAGTGAATAACCCTACATTCAAGCACAGGCAATCTGAAAAAGTATTTTAGAAGAACTTTCTTGTTTCAGAGGCTATACCAAGAGACCAATCCATGAATCAGAATTAGGACAGAAGTTGCAAAATGGAACACCATGCTTTAGAAAACTGTTTATCAACTGAAATGGAAGTGGTAATTCTCTCTCATAGGATTTCAGAGAAGACAGTTCTAAAGAAACAATAATCATAAACAAACAGTATTAAGTATTCAGATGCTTAAGGGTATTCTGGTATCATCCATGGCAATACATTGTTGGAATGACAAAAAAAGTTATCTTCACACTAAGTAACCAAATGAGCAACATTTCACATCTCAGTTTCAGGGTAACAGTCATTATATAAACTAACATTTTTCACCTATGCCACCTAGATATTCATAGATAAGTTCTGTGTTATTTCTCAAAGAAATAGTAGTTATTTCTCAAAAAGCAACAGAACATCACAAACTATGTAGTGGAGGTAAACATTATAACTGCTTACCATCATATTTAGCAACATTATCATCCATGTCTTCTTTCAGAGTTACAGACAATACCCACCTAAAACAAAAATTGTACTGGTCATTGATCTATCTAGGCAAAACTGCATTATTTAACAATCAAAGGAAAAGCAGCTTTTGCTTCTAGGCTGTGAACCTGTAATACTGATTTTGGGACAGCATCATGGAACTGCATGTAGTTGAAAGGACAGGCAAAGAAAAATTAGCCTAATACAGCATTTCAAAATCTTTCCTAAAAATGTAAATGAATAGACAATTAAAAGCCTAAAGTAATTAAATTCCTGAATTATTTACTTCTGAATAAACTTCAGTTTTATACACAAGTTCAGTTTGGTGAAGGTAATATGCATATAGTATAAAAAATGCACAGAAAATAGAAAGTTTCAGGTATAATACCTTCAACAATGATAAGAAAAAGAAATCAGCAAAAGGAATCTTAATTTCATCTGACAGTAACAGTACATATGCACAGCAGAGGACAAAAGGGAATGGTGACAAATGCAAGATCCCAAGTGTACTGCACACTGGAGACCCAACAGGGCAAACACACTCCTGATCTCCTCGATTCTATGGGCAGGGCAAACTCAGCTGTCTCAGTAAGGTTACCAAAAGATATGCACAGTCTCCACACAAAGTGTTCATTTGGGAAGGATAAAAAGAAAAGGGCAGTCCACCCCCATCTGGACATCCAGTGGTTCCATCTGGAGCCATGCACAGGAATACCTTAAGCCAGCAGTGCTGCTGAACTCTTTATTGTTTCAACCACAAGAATACATTCTAGTAATTTATTCTGGAAAGAACTGTTTGCATTCATTCTGGACTATCCTCTGCACAGAGTGATTCAGGGATGAATACTTTATCTTTGCTGCTTGAATTGCAGTCACACCTGTCCACTGTTAACAGAGATGCTGGAAAAGCTCCACAGTATAAATAGCAAACTAGATCCTTGGCCTACCAGGAGAGAGACCAGTGAGGATATAAAACACCTCTACAAGTCATGTGAAAGATTTTCAAGGTCCATTCTCAAAAATGCTACTCTATTCTTACCTAGTCAATTCATGTGTACTCTTCCACACTGCAGGGAAGAAAGGCAGCATGCTGCTTACTCTCTCTTAATCCTTCTTCCATAATCCTTAGTATTATTTAAATTATGCATAGCTAGACCAAAAAATCCCAAGCTACAACTTTGAACATTAGATTTAGTGGGAAGACAAACTAATCTTTGAACAGATCTCGAAAAAGCTAGAAACTTGGATGAATGATATCATTCATGTACCTCCATTACATCTTTTCATCTATTAATCAAGGTTTTCAGTGGTTTGCTTGGTTGGTTTTTTGAACAACCATTATCATCTCTTCTATTTAATAATTTTTCTGTCATCACAGGTGTTGCTTTTGCACTTAACATTTAAAATTGACACATACCTAAGATCATGTGAAAAGAAAGAGTTTGCTACTGAAATGTAATGGCACTTCACCTCTCAGCTAGTTAAACCCAATTGGATAAATCTTTATTTTTCTTAATGTCCACAAATTTAGAGTTTATTAAAAGCTTCCTTAAAACACACACAAAAAAGCAATATATCTGAAATGTTAAGTGTCCAGATTAACATTATGATGTATTTGGAGCAAGCATTAATAGCCTTCCCAATTCTAATCCCCATAAAAATAATTTTAATACAGATAGTAGCAGAAAAAATGAATACAAAGTAAGTCCTGTAAGTTAAATACAAAGTAAAGTCCTGTAAGTTAAACTGCTGAGAGTAGAATTTGATCATTTTAAGGCATAAGCTTACCCAGACAATCCTTCATCAAAGGTTTCTGTAAAATACACTTCTCCAGTTGGCTTTGGAGTCTGGTACACAACCTAAGAGATATGTACAGATACACATCTCAACATAAATTACAATTTTTCATTTGAGATACTCTCTTATATCTCCAGAAGTAATTCACCCAGGCAGACCAACAGATAGCAGCATAAAACCCCTTCTCCCCACCCACACTTCAATAGTTTGTGTGCATCCCTCCAACAGTGAACAATTTCACATCTCTGAATTTTGAAAGCTGCTTCCTCTGTTTAAAGCTCTTAACTAAAGCTTTTCTACATTTCACGTGAAACAAAACCCCACAAAATTTTCTGAACTTGCACCAAATCTGCTTCCTCCCTGTTTCTTTCTTCATGTATTTTCCACTCTTCTGTTTTCTCATCTATTGCCCAGACCAATTTTGAAGAAGAGCATGCAGATTTTCTAGTAATAAGGACAGTGTCAAAAGGCAGCTGTGACTGATGAAGTCAAGAAACTGGTCTGAAGTCAAAGTCTCAGCGAGAGCAAGGCTTTCCATTTACTTCTTTAGAAGTGGCATGTTAGGACTTGCAACAAAAGGTTCTGTATCTAGATTGAAGACAAACCTTTTTCATGAGTATTGACTGCAGGCAGGAGATTTTACACTTGGGCATAAGAGATTCATTCATTACGTTTGCCCTGTATGTCACATACAGCAAGTGAAAAACTCAGACTGCTATACTTGAGACCCAGTTATCAAATGCAGATCAACTTGCTCTAGTTATAAGTATGCATCTTGTATTTAATTTATTTTATTTAGCTTGAACTAAAGAATTCTGTAATCTTACCTCTATAGAAGATTTATCTCTGTCAACATCAGCTTCTTGGGACTGCTTGTCAAAATTCTCCACTTCAACATCTGCATCCACATTTTCTTCATCTTCCATTCCTGCAGCCACTGAGCTAATTATCAGGACACCCAAGCACAGCCAGTCCCACTGGAAGTGCATCTTGGTTATCTGAAGAATTGAAAGTTTTAGGTTTTAAATGTCATTTCAAGGATATTAATACTATCAACACTATTTCAATTTTACCCCAGACTTTATCTAAAAGAGGAAAAAAACCCATTAAAATAATGAGAAGTAACTATCAGAAAGTGTTCTCACTATAATATTATCTTAATTTTATTTTTATTTTTTCTTTATTACTGAGTCCTGATTCAGACTCTCTTTTCCCTATGGAAGTGCCTGTAACCTGTTCCTTTACCTTGCCAAATCTATCAAGAATCTGACCACAATATATTTGCTTTTCTAAGACCTAAGCAAGACTGCTTCTATTTCTCTCATCTGTAAACAACCTGAACAAGTAATCAAATTGAATAAGTCTCTACAATGCAGCAGTAACATCTCTTTCATTAGGGAAAATAAAATTAAAGATTTAGATTGCATTATCATCCACTGTCAGAACTGCATTTGTATTTGCCCCTACTTCCAATGACTGCATTTAGATGAGTGCAAAGTGTATATTGGCTCCAGCTGTGAGTGCCAAAAGGACATATAAGATGGTTTCAGAAAATATTTTCTGTTTCAAAGTTATTATCCAGTAATTTTTAAGTCTAAGTTAGGTAGAGCAAGAGTTTAAGCTTAACTGCAAATACTTTCCTAATTTCAGGGAAATCTGAAAATCTTTAATCTGTGTAAGTATGAATGTCAACAGCAGAAAACTGCCCTAGCCTCTCAAACTAATCTGCTGTCATAAAGATTGTTGCCCAGTCTTTTTTGCTTCACATCTACAAGACATACAAATCCCATTTTATGTTAAGAGTATGCAGTGGTTTAAAGTGCCACGTCAAAAATGCCTATGCAAGTTCCAACAAAGGTCTTGCAAAAAATGCTTTTTTCAGAAATTATTTTTCTCTGAATTTGGAAACGGAACAAAGTCAGACTTTAGACATCTCTGCACAGGTGTTTATCACTTAGTTCTTATTAATTTCTATTCACAGTAAGCCTAAATAAATGCTGGCATTTACTTTGCTATTGTAAGACATTTCCAAGCCTTGCATTGCTTGTAGCCACTACTAGTTATATTAAATGCTCTGGTGCTGAGGTGCCTTTTGCACCTGAGAAAGCAGCCACCTTCTCAGTTACATCATCACTCCCTAGAGATTAAATTGTTTACCACTACAACTCTAAATATCCCAGCAATTATAGATACTATCTCATATTGAAAGTGTGAGTCTTTCTTCCCGGCTTTAGCAAATTTGGTAAGCAATTAAAACATTGTAACTGCACCAATAATTATTTCATCATTCATTTTTTTAACACCTGCAAGTTTTATCAAACAACTGATACAGAGATCAAACAGTATCAGGGCTTTATTTCTTTTAAGATCTATTAATTCAATATTAACTGCACTGATTATATTTGTTCCATACACTAACTAACAAGGGCATCCAAGAAGTCACACTAGTACTCACCTTTCCAAACAGCTCCCTTCCAAAATTCCTGATGTTCCCACTGAATCTTATCCTACTCCTACCTAGGACTTCTCTAATTTCCTTCAGCTTTCAATTATATCTTTTGCTTCTTCCTTCAAGAAGAGAAGGTGCATTTTAACTTTTGACCTCTTGAAACACTTTTAAAATAATCCCAGAAATGCTGAAATCAAGACCAATTACAGTCATCACTCAACTGATAGGCAAAGACAGTTTTAAGCAAGCCATGACACCTTTCACTTTTGTGAACTCTGCTGCACTACAGTCTTAGAATATAAAATAAATCTT
This sequence comes from Thryothorus ludovicianus, assembly GCA_013397245.1. Taxonomy (NCBI): domain Eukaryota; kingdom Metazoa; phylum Chordata; class Aves; order Passeriformes; family Certhiidae; genus Thryothorus; species Thryothorus ludovicianus. The sequence continues at coordinate 270,362 of VZTB01012114.1, read as the reverse complement.
TCTACTAACCCAATGAGTTTCTAGTCTCAAAATAGAACTTCACACTACACATTTAACTATCCTTAAAACCTACTGAACTTTCCTAATTAACACATGAAGACATATGAGAAACTTTTCTTACTCTCTTTTCAAGGTGGCAATGAAAATAAGCCAAAAGGATTCCCACTGTTAAAATTTACTCACGAGAACAAAGCAAATTAAAGAGTCTATGGCTCTCACGAAACTCCAAACATATTTACTAGCAGTCTTGTCAATGTATCCAAGTTCAGACCTGTAATTTTAAACATACATTTTTCATAGATTGGTCACTTTTTACCATGGGTAACCACAGCACAGCTCCACACCAGAAGGACATTTCAGCCAGCAGTACTATTGCAAAACATCATTCTCTAGGGACCAGCAACAGTGCTGCAACATCAGCAGAATATTGCACCTAAGGTAACAAGCTGCTTTTTCTGAGACACAGACTAGTATTTATAAAAGAAAACAGCATAACCTGAAAACATATTCTGACTGGATATTAGCATTTTTTTCCCCATGAGGACAGGTAGGAACAGGCTGCCTAGTCTCACTCCTTGGGTTTTCCAAGACAGTCCAGATAAAATCTCTGAGCAAACTGGACCAGCCTCAGGGCTGCCCCTGCTTCGAGCAGCAGGTCAGGAGGGACCTCCTGGCATCCCTTCCCACTTGAACGATTTGATTTGGGTTGCACGGTGCAAATGCATCTACCTTTGTACCTCTGCACCATTGTCTTTTGGGTACTGTGCACACGCCATTAAGTTAGTGGCATCATTATTCCATTTGTTGCAGGACTAAGTAAGAAGTCAGGATCTTTTAGATTGCTAACATTTTTTTTTGGACTTTGAAAATGGTCGTGCCTTTTCCATGTAACTCAGAGTTCTGGATTCTTAAGCAAAAAGGGAATAAGACAGCCATTCTCACTATGAAGTCCAAAGCCCCTGCATTCAGTACGAACTGATGGGCCAAATATCATAGGGCCAAATATCAATTCCATCCAGGGCCACAAAAAGTGGAAAATTTTTTCACACACCCTTCTTCCATCCGTAACCATGAGCCGCTTTATTCCTCCTCCATTCTGCCACATTGACATCAACCTGACATAAGACAACATCCAGCTGCAAAAGCTTCACGAAAAGCATGCAAGAATTCCTGTGCAACTTTAAATTTTTCCTTTATTGGGTGTGAAAACTGTACTTCCCTCCTTTTACCTGGGATGTTAAGATGCTGGAATGGATGCCGAATGTGAAATCCAGCAGTTACTCCAGCCGCAATGCTGCGCTCCTGGAGGTGCCTCAAGATATTCCGCTGCTATAGCGAGCTCGACTAAAGCCTTCAAGAACACCTTATTTTCCAGTTAAAAAAAACAGACGTTTGGGTCAAACGGCCACCCGGTGTCCTGTCAGCACCCAACACGAGCCCGCTTTTTGGGACACCTCGAAGGGACGAGGGCCGCAGGCGCTGCGCCCGCCGCTCACCCGCGAGGCCGCGCTGCTGCTGCCCGGCCTCCCAGACACTCCCCCGGGCCCCTTCCCCCAAATTCCCCCGACCTCGCCTCGGGACCCGCCCGCCGGGAGCTGAGGCGAGCGGGGCGGAGCAGGGCAGCCACCGCCACACGGGACCGACACGCACCTGCCGCCGCCACGGCACCGCTGGCCGGCCGCTGCTCCTCCCGGCCTCGTTACCAAGCACGGCGACGCCGCTCCTCCCACGGCGGGCGGTTACCG
>VZTB01012114.1:250982-268571 GCA_013397245.1 Thryothorus ludovicianus | reverse complement strand
GGCCGCGCCGGCCAATCAGGGCGCAGCGCGCGCGGCGCGTCCGAGCGGAGCCCCGTGGAGCGTGTGCGGCTGCGCGAGATGGACAGCGAGCTGCGCCAATCGGAGGGGCCCGGCGGGAAGCGGGAGCCAATGGGTGCCTCGGCCCGCCCCGCGCGGGGTGTCTCAGCCAATCGGCGGCCGCCGCCGCCGCCAGGCCCCGCCCCCTCGCTGTGGTGGGGTTTGTTGGTGCGGGCCCGGCGCCTTTCGAAATCGAATTTTGCTGTGAGCTCGAATTGAGGAAACCCTTAGTTACAGCTGGACACTCACCCTGACGCTTGAATAAGCGTGCCGCGGAGCAGAGCGTAATAAAAACATTTTGAATAAATTACTAAAGCCAAATTCATATCTGCCTTTCGTACTGAAGACCAATGTTGGCTTGTCCCTTTCAAAAGTCCCTAAAAAGATTTAAGACGAGAATGGAGATACATCATTCAGAGAATTGAATATCTGCTCCAGTGAAAATCAAAATTGTTTTTAGAAAACGTTATTAATACTGAACTGTTGAAAGTCGTATGTTTCTTAACTAATTTTTAACGAGTTATTTTAATTAATTGTAAGCAGTGCTTGCTTTTAGACAGCACTAGTTTTCTTCACAGACTCTTATGTTACTGTGATCTTACTCTTACTGTGATCCTTAAATTAGTGAAACCTTAAAGTTCGCTAAAATTAACTGACAAGCTTCAATAAACAGAGCCAAAGGGAAAGAAAGATTGAAGAACTGGGATCTTGCGTTTGTGGCTCTTCAAGGATATTGAAGTAACCAGAAGATAGAGAGGAGATTAATGCCTGAAATTTGGGGACTTCCCATCTGAGAAAAAGATGAGGAAACGACTAAAAGAATGTGGACCAAATTAGCATGGAGAGCACAAAATCAATGACCAATAGCAGATAGAATACTAATTCATTCAAATGAGACTACCGTGGTTTACTTTTTATTTTCAAATTTATGTTGAATTTGAACTTGTGACAAGGATTAAAGTATCAGTACACGCTGATTAATCCTGAGATCCAAAATTTTATTTAAATAGATCTTCTTTCTACAAAAATATAGTTACACATAATACCCTAATTTCCAGTCATTAATTCAATGCACAATTCACTGAGAAGTTTTAGAATCTTCAAAAAAATACCCGTTTAAGTTTCAAGTTATTCAAATGGTTATTTGTGGACACTTTTCATTTAAAAAACTATTTAAGAGCACTTTTGCTACATTAAGGCTGAAACACATATTAAGTTTGAAATCAATTTTCATAACATCAAGTTGTTCCTTTGAGCTACTTTAAGTACTTGCAATGAATATTGACAACTTTTCCTTCAGTTCTGATTTCCCTACAAAGTTGACCAGTGTTTTTAATGGAGTTGAATGCCATACCCTTCATATTTTTCAAAAATGTCTATTTTTATTTTTGGTGAGACTTTTTGTACCTTTATGCTTTAGTCCCTGAGGCAGGCTGTAATGCCTTATGAATTGTTTATAATAATATCTATTTAATTTGGCCAAGCCAAGGTGAGACTTTTATATATGACACATTACTCAAGAACTTTTTATAGAAATTACTAACATTCTTTTCATATACCTTGCCATATAAAGACCTAACATTTATCTCAACTCTTTCCTAATACAGAGTATTAATAATTAAATGGGTATGGAACTGATCGTTTGACCCAGTCCTTTTTTTTTTTCCTTTTTTCTTTTTTTTTTTCGTTGCAGCCAGCCTTATTTTCAAGCACTACAGAACAAGTAACACATCAAAAATGTATTTTTTTCAGTTTTCAGACGTCTTGATAAGTACCTGGAAAAAAACCAAAGATTATTTTCTAAAATTTGCAGGAGCTTTGCCTACAACATCAGTTTTTCCCTTCTTCCAGCTATGTTTAGTGTTTAAGGCTGTAGTAATTCTCCTCTGTGACTTGCGCTGAGCATTTTCTATTTATGGATATTTTCTCTTTATTTTCTTTATTTATGGGCATTTTCAATTTATGGTCTACTTACTGACATTTAAACACTTGAGAAAAACTTGGAAGAATTAAAAATATCAGAGGTTCATCTGAAAATGTTGACACAGTGTAATATCCAAGATGTTGACTAAAAAGAGCTTTGTTTGTCAAAACTCAAGTCCTAGCAACTGCAAAACTGGAGAATCATTCATTTCCAGCACTTTCAATCAAGTACTTTTGACTTCTCTCCTGAAAATAATTAACATAATTCTTCACTTGTGTTTTTCCACACAAAATTCTATTCAAAATTAAATGAGATGAATGATTAACAACACTATGCTATTGGAAGAACCCAAATTCATTTAATAATGAATAATAAACATGCTTTTAGTGCTTACCTCACTCAGTATTGCCCAGACAGGAGAATCAGAAATGACTGATAAACGAATAGCCTGTATTCTTCCTATTGACTGACTGATCCTGCCTTCTGCAACACCATTTTCAAAAGCCCCTTAAGAAAAAAAAAAATCCACAAAACCAATTATTAAAGTGAAATATGCTTCTGAGCAAACTTCTGAAAAAGCTCTAAATTACAAACTATAAATTAAATCCAGGAATACGTTAGGGAAAAAAAATGTTTTGGAAAAGACTCGTGGGTTGAAACAAGGACAAGGAGAGACCAATCAGTCATATATTACTGTCATGGGCAAGCCAGACTGACTTGGGAAAAAAAAAATATTTATTCATATCAGAGTAGGGTAATGAAAAATAAAACCAAATCTTAAGAACACCTTCACTCAACCCTCCCTTCTTCTTGGGCTAAACTTTATTTTGGACTAAACTTTAACTCTNTAACCTTTATCTCTTGATTTTCTCCCTGTCCGTACTCCCAGGTGTGCAGGGGGACAGGGAATGGGGGTCGTGGTCAGTTCACCACGTTGTCTCTGTTGCTCCTTCCTCCTCAGGGGAATCAGAATGGCATCCTCCCTCTCCTTCTTCACTGACCTAGCTGTCTGCAGAGTTTCTTCTCTCATGTGTTCTCCCTCCTCTCTCCAGCTGCAATTGCTGTCACACAGAGCTTTTCTGCCCCCTTTTAAAAATATATTACCCCTGTCACTGAGGATTCAGCCTTGGCCAGTTGTAGGTCTGTNTGGAGAGCACAAAATCAATGACCAATAGCAGATAGAATACTAATTCATTCAAATGAGACTACCGTGGTTTACTTTTTATTTTCAAATTTATGTTGAATTTGAACTTGTGACAAGGATTAAAGTATCAGTACACGCTGATTAATCCTGAGATCCAAAATTTTATTTAAATAGATCTTCTTTCTACAAAAATATAGTTACACATAATACCCTAATTTCCAGTCATTAATTCAATGCACAATTCACTGAGAAGTTTTAGAATCTTCAAAAAAATACCCGTTTAAGTTTCAAGTTATTCAAATGGTTATTTGTGGACACTTTTCATTTAAAAAACTATTTAAGAGCACTTTTGCTACATTAAGGCTGAAACACATATTAAGTTTGAAATCAATTTTCATAACATCAAGTTGTTCCTTTGAGCTACTTTAAGTACTTGCAATGAATATTGACAACTTTTCCTTCAGTTCTGATTTCCCTACAAAGTTGACCAGTGTTTTTAATGGAGTTGAATGCCATACCCTTCATATTTTTCAAAAATGTCTATTTTTATTTTTGGTGAGACTTTTTGTACCTTTATGCTTTAGTCCCTGAGGCAGGCTGTAATGCCTTATGAATTGTTTATAATAATATCTATTTAATTTGGCCAAGCCAAGGTGAGACTTTTATATATGACACATTACTCAAGAACTTTTTATAGAAATTACTAACATTCTTTTCATATACCTTGCCATATAAAGACCTAACATTTATCTCAACTCTTTCCTAATACAGAGTATTAATAATTAAATGGGTATGGAACTGATCTTTTGACCCAGTCCTTTTTTTTTCCTTTTTTCTTTTTTTTTTTCGTTGCAGCCAGCCTTATTTTCAAGCACTACAGAACAAGTAACACATCAAAAATGTATTTTTTTCAGTTTTCAGACGTCTTGATATGTACCTGGAAAAAAACCAAATGATTATTTTCTAAAATTTGCAGGAGCTTTGCCTACAACATCAGTTTTTCCCTTCTTCCAGCTATGTTTAGTGTTTAAGGCTGTAGTAATTCTCCTCTGTGACTTGCGCTGAGCATTTTCTATTTATGGATATTTTCTCTTTATTTTCTTTATTTATGGGCATTTTCAATTTATGGTCTACTTACTGACATTTAAACACTTGAGAAAAACTTGGAAGAATTAAAAATATCAGAGGTTCATCTGAAAATGTTGACACAGTGTAATATCCAAGATGTTGACTAAAAAGAGCTTTGTTTGTCAAAACTCAAGTCCTAGCAACTGCAAAACTGGAGAATCATTCATTTCCAGCACTTTCAATCAAGTACTTTTGACTTCTCTCCTGAAAATAATTAACGTAATTCTTCACTTGTGTTTTTCCACACAAAATTCTATTCAAAATTAAATGAGATGAATGATTAACAACACTATGCTATTGGAAGAACCCAAATTCATTTAATAATGAATAATAAACATGCTTTTAGTGCTTACCTCACTCAGTATTGCCCAGACAGGAGAATCAGAAATGACTGATAAACGAATAGCCTGTATTCTTCCTATTGACTGACTGATCCTGCCTTCTGCAACACCATTTTCAAAAACCCCTTAAGAAAAAAAAAAAAAAATCCACAAAACCAATTATTAAAATGAAATATGCTTCTGAGCAAACTTGTGAAAAAGCTCTAAATTACAAACTATAAATTAAATCCAGGAATACGTTAGGGAAAAAAAATGTTTTGGAAAAGACTCGTGGGTTGAAACAAGGACAAGGAGAGACCAATCAGTCATATATTACTGTCATGGGCAAGCCAGACTGACTTGGGAAAAAAAAAATATTTATTCATATCAGAGTAGGGTAATGAAAAATAAAACCAAATCTTAAGAACACCTTCACTCAACCCTCCCTTCTTCTTGGGCTAAACTTTATTTTGGACTAAACTTTAACTCTTGATTTTCTCCCTGTCCTTACTCCCAGGTGTGCAGGGGGACAGGGAATGGGGGTCATGGTCAGTTCACCACGTTGTCTCTGTTGCTCCTTCCTCCTCAGGGGAATCAGAATGGCATCCTCCCTCTCCTTCTTCACTGACCTAGCTGTCTGCAGAGTTTCTTCTCTCATGTGTTCTCCCTCCTCTCTCCAGCTGCAATTGCTGTCACACAGAGCTTTTCTGCCCCCTTTTAAAAATATATTACCCCTGTCACTGAGGATTCAGCCTTGGCCAGTTGTAGGTCTGTCCTGGAGCTGGCTGCCACTGGCTCCTCTGGACACAAGGGAAGGTTCTGGCAGCTTTTCACTGAAGTTTCCCCCTATCCCCCCCACCTCAGCTACAAAACCTTGCTGTGCAAACCCTTTACAAGGACTGTAATTAGTTCTCCTTCTAATTAGATGTCTTGGCTTTTGCCACTGGTCTTATTTAAACCAAAATAGGAGAGTCATTGGTCAAACAGCGTACACTACAATATGCAGCAATGCAAAGGGTTGGAATGTTGAATTTATCACAGAGTTAATGAAATCTTTAAGAGCAGAAACATTTTATATGTAGGAACAAAACTTGTGGTTTTGAAGTGACAATAAACAATTTACCTATTTTTAAATATCCATCTTTGGTTGCTGGGTAGTGAAATTTACTTCCATTAGCAACCAATTCTTTTCTTAGTGTTTCCTGTAAAAAATAAAACAACATTTCAAGAAGTATTCCTCATTCTGAAAATGAAATATGGTTCTAAATGAGAGACTTACATCAGCTGGCAACACTTCCACAGTAGTGTTAAACAGTTTATCACCAGGGTGCTCCATGTTTCCACTTCTGAACAAGTACCTGATGATAAAAGTGTATTATTTCAAGGTATTTTTTACTTTAGAAGAGTTCTAGGAAAGTAATTCTTTCCAGTTTTGAAGGAAAGTTTCAGATACCTTTTCTTTATATATTTTGGGGCTATAGAGAACAGAAATGGGCCTTGAAACTATAAATCAAACCATAATATAGTATTTTTATTTTAAATGAACAAATATTTAAACCGTCTTTCTCTGGGACCACAAATGCAAGTGTTCCCTCTTTTTAGTGCTCAAGTTCCAAATAAATTAACTTCCCATGTTTAAATGGTTAAGGAAGATGTGCCCTCCAATCTGTTCCTATAATTCTGGAAGGTAAGTGGCAGCAAAAATTTCTGTTTCAACGAGGCCATGTACTGCATGCCAGCAGAATTCCTCTTTTCTGTCAATAGTGGTCAACCCAGGTGCTTCTAAACAATTTCCTTTATAGCAGATCAGCAAAGGCATTGATCAAACAAGAAACCAAGCAAAAACATCTAAGAATAAAAATTGCTGTTTGGTTTTAAATTTCTGGCATTAAGAGTTCTTAGGGTTTTAGATCCAAAAAGAACTAAGAGAATTTAAATCATTCTCTCCTCTGATATCAAATATTCAAGGCTTAAAACCATCAAATATTATCGGACTATCCATACATTTTCACACACTAGCAATGTAATGNCAATCTGGAAATGGACCAGAACTTATAAAAGTGTGAAAACTCGTGACACGCTGTCTGTCTTGGGTGTAGCCTCAGCCAGGCTCTGGCACTGCCCAAGGTGTATCCTTTGAAGGCCTTTTGATAAATCCCTACTTTATTCCTTTGACACTGCCTAGCCTCTGTTCCAGGGAGCCTCTCAAGTCATCAGGCCCAGCCATTAAACAACCCCATATGTAAGGCAGCTTCATCCTGTGCAGCTTCACAGTAACACAAACATGCAAAGCTACAGCAAACCCAAATTTCATAAAGCATTAACCAGTGAAATAATACAGAACACCAGAGTTTATTGAAACAGCTGTCATTCACAGATGGAGATGCAGACTTGATGTCCTGCAAACAGCCTTTCTCTTGGCAACTATACAAATAAAACTTTACTGACACCATTGAGGAAATTCATCAGTTAAAAACAAATTCCTTTGAGAATTATCATGAGAGAGTGTAAAAGATTTACAGAAATAAAGAAATAAAAGGAAAAAACTATTAAGAAGCTCTCTAATTACCAATGAAGAAATGTATTTCAGGAGGGGAGTTCAAGAAGAAGAGCAGATAAATAGCAAATAATGGATTTTTTGTCAACAACAAGGTTTATGCAAATAGTTGATTCCCAATAATTTTGAACAGACTCAAGCATTTCCAAACTGGATATAAGTAAGCTTCCATGTTTCATATCATGTAATACTTACTTTTCAATTTCAAGTGGATTTAAAAATGTGAACTTTATGTAGTCACCTGCCACTGGAGCTGAAGCCCAAAAACAGTCTTCCCCTTTATAAACTTTTTCCAAGGTATATTGCTGGTATATTCTTAGGCTTGTGTCTACTTTTGCGGGTGGATTATTATGTGCTTTATGTAGCAGATTTTTTCCAAAATCTTTATCCTGTTAATATAAAGAAATGTAATTTCACACATACAATGACAAAAAAGTGCATTGATATCTGTAATAACTACAGGAACCTGTACCAGAAAATAATCACCTCAGTGTCAAAAAAAAAATCTATTTTTAATAGATATAGAATATTAATTTCAGTGTAATCACTGTTACAATTTGTACATAGAGCTGTACTGATTGTTTCTTAGCTTCCAAGATTTAAAAACAAAAATCTTCACAGGAGGCTGTTTCATAGTTGCCTACGATGCCTTCTGCCAGAACACGTGATTGCTGGGTTCTGCTAAAGGCTGCATGAATCTCTAGTCTGATCCAATTGAGGAGTCTTGTCACCAGCCTAGATGGCACTATCAGGAGATTCCTGAAGTTTGGTTCATCATTGCTCTTGTCCATATCAGATACGTGGTTTGCCCTCCAAACTCTCCCTAAAAATCCATGGCCATCGAGTTGGGCACACCTTTGTCCTACCAATACACCTTCTTAATTGTCCCTCATATTGGGAGTGTGAACTGCTCAGCCAAAACAAACCATCATGGCTTTGTTTGCATGGAGCAGAGCATCTGAAACCATGTGTTGTGAAGAGGGTTCCTACATGCCATGGAATGCTGCTGTTCAGATGAGAGATTCAAAGGTGTTTGTGCAGGAGCAGTAGCTGCACCTGCAGCTTAGATGCCAGACCAAAATTCTCTACCAAACCTGTAAAACAACATAATTGGATATGGAAATGCTATCTAATGCCAAAGGTGTGATCCTTGAAACTCTTTTGAGAAATAAGTCAGGACACAAGCATATAATGTAAAAATATAGCATTAGTTTCTTATTCTTACTTTCAAATCCTGTATCTTCCCAGCCAATGATGAATAAATTCCCATATGCTGAAAGAGAGATGGTTTAGCACGGATACGTAACTTTGACTTCTCGTTTTCACAGTGTGTCTGGAAAGAAAGTAAAAGGGAGTGAAGGGTTATTTAACCAAGGAGAGACAAACTGTGTTCCATAAGGCAATTTCATTATGTAGTTCAGGGTATGGGTCCAGATTTTTTATCCGTATTTAAATGAGTAATCTTTAACAGTCACCTTATGTCACACACACTGTTTCTAGACCAAAACTCATAATTCCACTCATTTGGATTTGGAGGCTCAACCATTAGTAATTCAGGGATTTCTGCACAGTATGTGATAATCACATCTCAGGGTGACAAAAATGGACTCAAATCTGAGACTGATTGATTTTTAGCTGTTTCTGGCAAACTTTATTTCAATTCTTAGCCCTGCCATATCATTCTATTTAAACTGTTTTGACCAAAACTGACCTTCTTAAGATAGATTCTGGTTGCATTTCAATCTTCATAGTTTTACCTCTTTCTGTTGTGTTTGGAAGGCTTTTAATGTATTATGAGTTATATATCTTTAATCACATAATTAGATAAAGCCCTTAAATACTGTGTTTCAACCACAATTTTCTGGTTTACTACACCTGGGACATGACATATATTAAGGAATTAAATAACTGTAATTGGTACTAATTTTGAAGTTTCTTCAGTTTTACATAATAGCAAACTACTTCTTTAAATGTAATTTTTTACTTTGTATATATAGAGCATCATAGTTTGATACAATGACACAAACATGCCACAGTAATTAATATGATAATGAAGCATAATGGCAAGGAACAAAGCAAAGAGCTAAAATGAGATTCCCTAGGTTGTATTCTTGGTGCTGCCACAGAATTATTATATGAGTTTGGAAGATCATTTAACTTTTCTCTATCCCAGGTCTCATACCTTGAATTCTGAGAGGATAATGTGCTTACCTCTTCCATCAAATGCTTTCAGTTCTATAAAAGATAAATGTTATATTAACTATATCAATGCCTTCTAAAGACAGAAGTCATTAAGGCTTCACTCAGCTGGCTTAAAACCAGCAAAACTCATGAGGGATTTATGGTTTCCACAGGAATGCTAATTAAAAGTTCAAAATGCCTTGGAAAGCTGTTAAAAAAACCAAGTATTTTTATTTTTCTTCACAGCAGATGTTCAGCAAAACAATGTAAAACCACAATTGTGTGCAAATTGGTTTACTGGATGTTGTTTCTCTGAAAGGCACACTGTACTTCAGTAAAGAAGAAATAATTTTAAGAAAAGGGTTTGCAATTCATCCCCTGCAATAATGGGATTATTGAATGCCTTGTTTTGTGCTATGGCAGCACTACCAAGCACGCTGCTCCTGGCAGCAGCTGGGAATAATCAGTGGCATGAGGCTGGTGTGGCCATTTCTGCAGGAGCTGAGATAAGGCTGCTGGTTGAGTCCATGTGATAGACACAGGCCACTGCACAAAAACACAGAATGGTTGGGTTCAAAGTGACCTGTAAAGATCATCTTGCTCTGACTCCCCTGCCACGGACAGGCTTCCACTAAACCAGACTGCTCAGAGCCCCTTCCAGCCTGGTCAGAAACACTGGCTCTGGCATCTACACCTTTCCTGGGCAACCTGTGCCAGTGACTCACCATCCTAACCATGAAAACTATTTACTTATATCCAATCTAAACATACCCTCTCTCACTTTAGGACTGTTGCTCCTTGTCTCGTCACAACGCACAAAAAGGCTTCCTCCCTTTTTCCTACAAGCTCCCTTCAGGTACTGGAAGGTGCTCTATGGTCTCCCCTGAAGCTTTCTCTTCTTCAACATGAAGAGCTCTGACTCTCAGCCTGTCTCCAACCCTCTGACCATTTCTGTGGCCTCTCTGCCTGCTCTAATAGTCCGTGGCTTTTTTTTTTTTGTGCGGGGGACTCCAGCAGTGAATGATGGTTCACAGGAGGCAAACATGACAAAGTTTCTGAACCATGCAGAGATCTGATGACTCTGATCATCACAAACTCTTTTCCAAATTGGTGAGCAGATGTAGCAGAACCTTGATATGTTAATAGTCAGTCCAGGATGAAAACTTGGACAAGGTTGAGAAGGGGGCCCATGGAAATATCATGAGGTTTAAGAAGTCCAAGTGCAAGGTGCTGCACCTGGGTCAGAACAACCTCCAGTATCAATCTAAGCTGGGGAGGAGCAAATGGGGAGCAGCCCTGCTCAGGATTTGGGGGTGTTGGTGGAGGAGAGGCTGGACATGACCCAGCCATGAGCACTCCCAGCCCAGAATGCCAAACATGTCCTGGGCTCATCCAGAGCCCCGTGGGCAGCAGGGGAGGGAGGGGATTCTGCCCCTCTGCTCTGCTGTAGTAAGAGCCCACCTGAAGGGCTGCATCCAACCCTGGGGTTCTAGCACAGGAAGGTCATGGACCTGTATTCCTGATTTCAGAGGAGTCCCCCAAGGTGATCAGAGGGCTGGAGCACCTCTCTTCATGAGGAAAGGCTGAGAGATTGTTCAGCCTGGAGAAAAGAAGTCTTTGGGAATTGCAACCTTCCAGTGCCTGAAGAGATCCTGCAAGGAATACAGAGAGAGGCTTTTTACAAGAGCCTAGAGTGACAGGACAGGAAGAAATGGATTCCAGCTAAAAGAGGTTTGGATTAGCTGTTAGGAGGAAGTTCTTTCCTGTGAGGATGGTGAGGCACAGAAACAGGTTGTCCAGAGAAGCTGTGGATGTCCCATCCCTGGAAGTGTTCGAGGCCAGGTTGGATGGGGCTCTGAGCAATCTGGTCTAGTGGAGGGTGTCAGGTGGTTGGAACGAGGTGATCTTTAAAGTCTTTTCCAACACAAAAAGAATTATGATTCTACATAAACACATGCTGAACATCCATCACCACAGGATGGCACATAGAAACCACAAACAAGTGCCCTGCTGATCCTCCTGTGCAGCACAGTGTGATCACTTTGTGACACTCTTAGCTGGTTGGAAAAGAGAAAATGTGAGGAGTTGTCAAGTTGCCTTCTCTGGTGCCTGTAGGAAAGTTCACTGCTTTAACCTGACAAACAGAGAAGGTGCCACAGTTGGGATCCCCAGCCCTCTCCCAGTCTCCATTTTCTGCATTCTCATGAACAGTCCCAGCAGCTCATGCCACTGGTCATTCCCACCCAAGGGCCACATGACACTAATTTGTCTCAGTAGGTTTTTGCTACCCACAGCAATTGAAATTGCAAATGCAGAAGTGAAACTCAGTAGAAACTTGTGGACACCACTCTGCTTTGGTTTGATCAGAGCAGATTTCAACAAGCTGCTTGCCTGCCTTTTGGGAACACAGCTTAATTTTAGTAGGAATCAGGCTTTAGAAGATGGAACAGCCTTAAATAAAGTGTTTAATCTATTGGATGGAAGTTGGCACATGTTAGATCTGGAATGGGTGATGTCAACATAATAGCATCTGGTTTTTAATCTGTTTTCACAGATTAAAAAGCAAGAACTTAAATTAGTTTCTTGAGGCTCATTCTAACTCTTATGAGTTGGCCTAACCCACAGAGCAGGGTTTAAAAGCATGCTCATATCTGTATGAAGTGGGTCTGGAGACTCTGCAGTGCATTACTAAGTCTAAAACCTTCTATCCTAGAAGGGACCTTCTTCTATCCCCAGAAGTCACTTAAGCTACAGGGTTAAACTTGAAGCTTGATTGTTCTGCTCCCCTTAATCTCCTGCTCTGCACAACTCCTGTCTGTTTCTTCTTGCTGCTTTATCAACACAAAAGTAACATGTGCAAATCCTGGAGCAGGAACTGGCTGCACCAGTTAAAACTTCTGAACCCTAAAATCCAAGAAGGAGCAGAAACTCTAGTGAGTGCAAAGTAAGTCCAGTTTGAGATATTTATATTTCACCTTTTGAAAAGAAATTTTGTCACTGAGAGTGTTTGAATGTTATTTATGTTCATAAGCTCACAGTTATACTTACTGCATCCTTTTCTGGATTGCACACTTTAACCCAGAGCAGGTGGTCTATAAGCCAGTCTATGGGCTTATCCTTATAGAACATGAGAAAAAATTCCACTATGAGTGGTAAGTCTTCAGATTTAAACAATTTTCCTGAAAGCAAGACAAGAAGTTATAATTTTATTGCTGTGCAAGAATCATCAGTTTCTGTTTAAATGTAATTTATTTAAATAAATGTTTAAGTATCACACCAGCCTTGCCCACACGAATGTAATTATGTTATTTAATGACAAGCTTCACATAGAATCTGGCTTTGAAGGGTTGCTGATCATCCAGCCCTATGATATGGGATGCATATTCTCCTCCACAAAGAAAATTCAGTTTCCTGGGTTTTTTTTACAGATTGTTCAAATTCCATTCTTGAAAAGAGATCTACACATTACACAGGCACATAGTTCCCCGAGGTGGAACAATTTCATCCTTATAAGAACCATGCTGAAGAGACTATTAAAAAGGCAGATTTAAAGAGAACAAAAAGTAAACTACTTTCAATGGGATGTTTCCTGAAGAGCTGAGGAAGTTTTGATATGCAAGTCCTTCCATGCTTTGAGATATAATTCTGAACGAGACCTTTTTGATCTACACTGCTCCAAATCCAGTGGATCCTGCTAAAGTCTTAATACTTACCAATAAATCCAAGTTGTGAGAACTCGAGAACCATCCAATCTTGGGACTGTTGAGCAGCAAAGCTTTTTATACTTTCAATAAAATCAGGTTTGGCTATAATATCATCTTCCAGCTGGGGGGAAAAAAATGCAACAGAAAAAGAGAAGACAAGCAGTGATTTTATTGCTTGCGGAGGGGATGGTGACATTGCCACATGCAAGTGAAAGCTGTGTTGTGTTTAACTGCTGTACTGCATGTACTGAAGCTGTGCCAAACTACAGTGGATTGCTATTTAGCTTCTACATATATTTCTGATTTAGTATCACTCATTAAGTAATCATCTACAGAAATTACTATAACACCATAAGTGCTTCTCCCTTTTTTGATGAAGGAGGGCTCCCTGCTTTCAAGAGATCTGACTTAAAAGAAAACATTAAGCAAAAAGACAGAAGGTTAAGGAAGATGGCAATAAACAGTTTGCTCTTAGGTTGCACAAGCATTGATAAGCAAGAGGAGCAAACTGTCTGAAAGGAAAGGTGTCTAAAAGCTCTGATAGCCTGGACAGACGTTGTCATTCATACAAAGTGACTGAGGACTGTGGATGATTACTGAGATGCCAGTAGAAAGCAAGTTTTCTCAGGGAATGCAGGTAATGAAGGGATGTGCTCTGTGAATCACACTGAAGGACAGGAATACATAAAGCTTTCAAGATGTTGTAAAGGCCAGCACAGAGCAAAGCAGTAGAGCCAGCTAGAGGCTACTTGGAAAAGAAGATTGGCATCAATCAAGGAAATGGGAAAGGCATTGGCTTCATTTTTGCCTGGCTTTCAGACAAGAACTGGGCATCTGAAGAGCCAGAATCTATTCCTGCTACTAAAGCTGAGGATTATGAATCCAGACAAGGAGGTTGGAGGCAATGACACAAAGGAAATAAATTTCAGAAATTCCAGAAACAATTAAGGAGCGAGTAATTAATGGTTTGGATTCAGTATGGGTGTGAAAATACAGGAAGGGGAAGCTAAGACTTCAGGAAAAGATTGCTGGGGTGTAGTGTAATCATACAGTAATTTATTCTAACTGCTGTACTTCACTGGCCCTGCAGCATGGCTGGTTGTGCTGCAACTGGCTTCAGAAAGCTAAATAGCTAGAAAATTAATCCTTTGAGGAAAAAAAACAACCAAACAAAATATGACTTCATGCTGGTTTTGTGTCTTCAACTGATGCAGCAGAGTCATCATCAAGAGCCTAAGAGATCAGGCCCACAGTTTTTAGCTGAATTTAGGCATCACTACAAGTGTAAGGCTGGCTGACAAGAAATGTGTTGGCAACAGTGAACCCAAAAGTAAGTAGAAAAAAGTTAGAAATATGAGATTAAGAGACCTGTTTTGACCCTGTCAGCTTTTGCTGATGGTAAGATTAAAAACTAGACAGGCAGAGACAAACTGATCAAGATGAATGCTTCTGAACAGATTTGGAGATCTGGGGATTGAGCTGAGTTGACAGTTTTGCAGAAGAAAACAACAACAACAAAAAAACAACAACAGAAAAAACCCAAACAAACAAAAAAAACCCCCAAACATCAATTTACAAGAAATCTGGCATAAAATTAAATGAGCTTAGAGGATTAGCCAGGAGCAAGATGTAAAGGGAGAAGAGCAAAGAATCAAAGAATGTTTTAGAGAATCCTTAAAGAAAAATTGAGGTGCACCAAAAAAGGACAAAAAGCAGACTGGCGTATCTGAAAAACCTAGGGAGAGGCCACCATATTGAGAAACACTGTTGATAAATCTGCAAAACCAATGAAGATTAAAAGCACAGAGACTGTGATGCAAAGTGACAGTGAATATGATTATGAACAGAAAGTAATTTTGAAGTCTGAGATGGTCTTTCCTGAAGCTGCCAGTGATTACTAGAGGATGTAGTTTGAGATGTAGCACAAGCCATTATTTATTTAACCCTATAATTTGTGTTCAACTAAAGCACCTCTTTCTGGAGAGCATCTCCCATTGCTTAGAGATTGCAGTATGAGTTTTTTTCAGTATGTTATAGAACATTTTACTTTCCTGAATGTTTAATACTTTGCACCCAAATTCTAATTTGAATTTTTTTCTGCCTTCAGCTTACAGCCACTTGTTTTCTCATAAGCTCTTATCTACCAAAGGAGGTTGTGCAGCTGCACACAGCTGGATGAGGAAGTTTAAGATATGAACTGCCTTGTCCACTTGCCCCATTGCCATGCCAGCAAAACATAATCACAGCCAACTTCCCTTCATTCCTCAGTGCTTTTGAATGACAAAACATACATCCACTACAGCAAGACTATGAAAGTTTCCTACATTATGTGTAACAAATGGCTTTCCATTCATTTTTCTTACTACAGGTTGTCTGTCTAAGAGATGTAAAAATGAAGTAGTAACCAAAAAGTGGAAGAATACAATGAAAGTTTAGGCATCAGACAGGAAGGTTTTAAGTTGTTTGCTTTCCTTTAATACAAGACTTCTAAATACAGGGAAGACTAAGTTTATGGCAGCAAGTGTTCATTCTTTTCACCTGCACTCTACAGAGCAGCTTTTGGGCAGTCCAGCATCTGTGCTGC
Organism: Thryothorus ludovicianus; assembly: GCA_013397245.1. NCBI lineage: Eukaryota > Metazoa > Chordata > Aves > Passeriformes > Certhiidae > Thryothorus > Thryothorus ludovicianus. Next base: position 252,972 of record VZTB01012114.1, on the reverse strand, counting down.
AGGAGCAGCTGTAAGCTGGACATACAAACAAAGAACAGGATATAGTAGGAACAGGATGAGGAAAATATAGTTTCTTTTTGAGAAAATTCCAAAAGCAGACATAACTCCAACCAGACCACCACCATCCAGGCTTTGCTCTTATCAATATTTTGGTCATTATATAGTGTCTCAGTTAAGAAGACACACTTTCTCAAATTCCTTTAGAAATCTGTACATACAAATATACATAAGTAAGTCATTGTGGTACAAATATGAGTGCTTGGAGAACTTGGTAACAGGAATGGACATCAAGTGTCTGGCAGCATCTTAATGTTTCACTTTGTTGGGTTTCCTATGCCTTGATGCTCTAGTGCACTCAGTAAACTTGGATAATGTTCTTTAAAATACACAAAAGCCACAGGAAAACACCTCATTTTCCATTAAACCATAATTGTTCAAAATACAGCATTTTTGTTTGTCCACCTGCATCTTGAGCATCTGTGCCACATTTGAGAACAGAGCCTGGCTCAAATGTGTTTTTGTTGAATCCTGAGAAAAACTGTAGGAGATGCCAGGTCCTGCAGTCTTCTGCTTCCAGGAATCCTGTGATGTCTTTATGGAATACAGACTGAGGCAAAATGCTCCTCTGAGCTTTTTTAAAAACTGTAGACATTATTGAGCTATGTGAAATTTTATAGACCTATTCCATGACTGAACAGCTCTTATACATTTTGGAATCTATGGTGGTGATTAAGATCTGTATAGGAGTGCAAATTAGCACAAATCTAGAATGATGGTTAAAGCTAGGCTTAAATGTGTGGGGATCTTCTTAAAGGATAACAAAAAATCTTCTGGAAGATTAAGGGTCTGTGCCAGCTTGTAGTTGACCTTCTCTCAAGGATCACTCTACTGTCGTTTCCCTGTCTGAAACATTTCACTTCATTGTCATCTGGGCTATAACCTGGATCTATCAACACTATTTTCCTGGCTGCAGCAAGTAAAAAGATATTAAACCCTGACTTTCTTAATCTAATCAAATAAGGGTTTCATGCTTCAGTTACCTTGCTATTCAACCTCTCAAATGACAGGAAGGTAGAGATGATTTTAATCAAATAGTACCTGGCTACAAGATGTATATAAATACAGAAATATGTGGATCCTTGTAAAAAGCACAGGCAAAATACACAGAAAATGACAAGAGGTTGCTGGTTTTATTGAAGCCTTTGAAAGAAATTAGAATTGCCAAAGCTAATCATCAGTACAGAGGTATTGCTGCTACTTAATGATAATATGGACATACCTGTAAATAAAATGTTCCCTTAGGTTGCGCATATAGCATTAAAAAGCTATAATCCAAATTCTGTTTAGTTCTCCACCTAAACATAAGCAGCAAATTCTGATAAGATTTTTGAGGGGGTTGCAAGAGTTATTCCTATAATAAGAGAACTTCTAATGCTCTGCATTTTTTGTCTCTACAATAAAATTGTAAGGTTTAGTATTCTAACCCATTAGTAAGTGTAAAAACATTCCTTTACATTCAATGTAAACATTTGTAAATAATTCTAATTTCCTATAAAAGTTAACATTAAATAAACCAAAAATTTGATCTCTGTCAATGGAGCTTGAAACAGAATGTCTAACAAGTTATTCATGTCAAATGACTTAAAAGTTTCTAGTCATTATTTTATGAAGATTAGAAATAAACACACATGGATTATTTAAAGATGAAAAAGTAAGTGGTTTTACATATGAACAGCACAAGAGCAGGTTGATAACCTTAATTTTCAGGTTTAAATATAAATACATATTTTGTACAGTCTCTCATTTTACCAGAGGATGATGTTGATGTTTGATAATCAACACTGAAAGACTACAGAGTAATTTATCAGTATTTAATTAACATAAAAGTATAACTAATCCAAATCTAATAATATCTAAAACTAAATTATTATAAGTATTTAAACTTGTTTATGATCTATGGCATGAACACATAACGTTTATCTATAAAGCA
>VZTB01012114.1:231250-250088 GCA_013397245.1 Thryothorus ludovicianus | reverse complement strand
GAGTATAAATGAGGTCCTTTAGCTCTGAAACACAAAAACATTATCAGCTTAAACAATGCTGACTTTTTCTGAATTTTCCATTTTACACTCTTTGCAAAAGTTCTTAGGTTTTATATGATGACAATCTTACCTTACTCGGTCCTCAGAATCTCCAAGTGTTTTCTTCAGGTTGGAAAGATCTGGGTAATAGGAAGCAGGAGGAGAAATAACCTCTAGGAATCCAGACTGGACTTCTCTGGGAAAGCTGGGAAGAGAATCTTAGTGAGAAACCATTCCTCAAAAAGACTTTTGAGGGCAGCTGCAGACAGCATCTCCCCAGCGTTAGGTCTGTTCCTTCAGAGGTGGAATTCACAACTCTAGCAAAGAAACTGACTGCAAATTTGGAACCAAGGTGTCTTTAACAAGCATCAGAACAGACAGGTCAGGGACGCATCCAACAAAGAAACTGACTTGAAGAGAAACACTGAAGAGAAGTGTGTCTCAGAAATCCTGACCCTCCTGCATCTGTAGATGCTTACTAACAACACTGAGACAGTTGCCAAAATGCAGCAGTAATTCACAACCAAGCCCACTGATTAGAGCAACACATAACTATTCCCCCTTGCATGAGAGCTCCCAGCTTCCTTACCTTTGCTCTAACTCTAATTCTACTTTCTAAGCAAAATTAAACTGTCCCAGAGCAGGAGTTTAAAATAGGAAGTCTGGATCTAGTGTCTGCTCCAAGAATTAAATTTTCCATTTAAAGAGACATTGGAAAAATGTGCAACCTACTTTGGGAGCCAAAACCGGAAGTCTAATCTCCCCTTTCCTCCAAAAAACTCACAAAACAAGCAACCAAAAAAATCCAGACAAAAAATCTCCAAACAAACAAACAAACAAACAAAGACATTTTAAAATCTCAGCACAGGTAGAGTAGAGGTTACAAAACTGAGTTTCCCATTTTCTATGACTAGTAAACAAAAGATAACACTAGAAATTAAACACATATGAGCATTATGGAAAAAAAATAATCAATCTTACTGTGTAACCCTGACAAAGCAAATACTCTGCAGTAATTTTTTTCAAAAGCCAGAAAGCAGTTATTAAAATTATCAGAGTGTTTAAATTGCTGTAGGTATTGTACCTTGGCGGTGCCAAGGAGTACCTCTTCCCCTTGTCCTTTTACCCTTTTACTCCCAGCTGAGCTAAACCCTCTGAAGGCAGGAAATGATGAATATTACTTAGCTAACAGCCTCAGTATGAGGAGTCTTCTGGGGGAAACTCACACACAAAATACAGTATGGGAAACCCTTGAGTGAAGGAGAATGTGCAGAAACGAGGAGGAAAAGGTCAGCTCCTCCAGGGATCTTGTTCAAGAAAGATAAGAGCAAGCAGAACTGCAGTGGGAACCAAGCTTCCATTTGACATCTTAATTTGGCAGGGCAAAAACTACCTGTCTCATGTTGCCCATCACGTAGTAGCATTTACCATCATAAATGCAACCCCATTGCTGTCCCAAGCCTATTGCCTTCCTGAAAAATAGTTTAAAAAAAGAAACAAAGATGCCTGGGAAAACATGGATGTGCTGTGGCACTTGGGGACATAGCTTAGTGGTGGCAGTGCTGGGCTCATGGTTGAAGTCTATTGCTCTTACAGGTCTTTTCCAACCTAAGGAATTCCATGATTCTATGACAGATGCCAGGTTACACTGCAGGGCTGTGTAGTCAGTGAGGATCTCACACATGTAGCCTCAGGTGTATGAACTGCATCATTAATTTTGTGGGGAAAAGACTTAGGCTCAAGTAAATATTTATCAGAGATTTAAGCTGATACCCTGACTGATTAGTTAAAGCATGTCTATCAAATAATAAATAAAAAAAAATTGATATACATCTGTTCTCAATTTCACAGTGTCTTATGGCACACATACTGAGAGTGCATCTTTACCTCAGTTCCATTCCAGTTTTGAAAGGTTCTAATTCTTTCCATAAAAGTTCCAAGTATGTTCACACTGGTGCTTGAGTGTTACACTCTATAGGACTTACCTGGCTTTAACACTTCCTGCAACACTCTTAACATGCTCTGCATCCACCTTAAGAAAAAGAAGGGGAGGGTTTCATTAAAATCATCCATTTTTGTATTATACAAGACTTGGTAGGGAATATGTATATGCAAACATTGAATTTTTTTCCTTCCAAACAAACATGGTATGTTACAGCAGCATTTCTACTAAGGAACAGTATGGGCTTTTCAAGCCAAGCAAGCTTTCAATGTTGTTCATTTTTGCTTCCAGATATCTCCAGCTGCCATTTCTGCACTTTGTTTTTCACTGCTTTTGCAGAAGGCCAGGCTTTTTTTCTGGCTAAAATTCTGTTCAGCTATGCCAGTAAAGCACAGCCATCTAACTATCAGTAAAAAGAGCTGCTTTGGGTTAATTATCCAAAAATCACAAAAGAGGCTTGAGGCTGATGAGAAAGATCACCTAAGGAAAATATTCTAAAGCCAGTGATACTTAAAATTTTTACTTAGTTTCTTCCTAATATAACAAATGTACGGCCTCTGTGTTTGGAAATTTTGAGGAAATTCTTTACTGCTGTTTCATAAAAGCAAGCGTTTTAGTGTGCCAAACATATCTGTTAACTACATGAAGAGTGCAAAGTTTTATGAATGTGATTTCTAAAGCAATGCAATAACTGTCTTAGGAGTTCATATTTTTTCCTTAAATAAACAAATTGTTTACTATATAATTGTTACTGGTTATATATTAAATTTGTAGTAATTAAAAAAAAAAAAAAGTGAAGTAAAGAATTGTAATAAGAAAAAAATTACCCAGAACTTAAAACTCACTCTCAGTTAATAAATTACTCAAGCTTAACCCACGATGTAAATATTTACCATGATATTTTAAAACTTAGTGAGAAAAGGAAGGTGTGGATTCATGGTCAGTGAACACACCTGCCCTCCTCTCATAAAAAAAAACGTTATTCTGACCTCTCAGAGCAGCATGGTTATCTGCTCCAATTCACTGCATGGAAGCTGCGAGAATATGACTTTTGGGTTGGGAGAAAAGGGAGAGTCATTCATAAAATGGCAGTTTAATCCTGAATTGGCTGATATGGACTGTTACTACAACCACAGCTCCTGTTTATTCCAAGTGTCACATTAGGGCTCTCCACAGTGGGAAACTTCAAAAGTTAACCCCTAAAAACTCACAGAATCCCCTGAAGCCTTGTAATAAGAAGCTTACCTGAATGGCAGCCTGGCAAAGCCCATCACTGCCAGGGCTCTTCATTGGGAAATACCAACTGCAAAGTAAGTTCAGCTCCTAGAAACTACAGCCAATAAAACTGGGGCTCTGTACTCACCACTGTAATACCAACAGAAAAGTGGAAGTCATGGCCAAACTTATTAAAGTGAATTATACTCTGTTTGACAATTTTACACTTGCAAAAGGGATGACTAAATAATAAAAAATAGAAAACTGTAACTGGCAATGAATACATGCATTAATTTAATGCTATGTATGGAAGGACAAAGAAATATGAAGAATAAATATGAAGTCTGAATAATTGCAGTCATTTTACCTGCTAGAAGCTATTACTAGCTAATTCCCTTCTGCAGTTTTTTTTTTTCTGATGTAATCAAAGTATTTTTGAGTGAGAAAACAAAAGCATTTATCTCTAATATTTTACCTTGAACATTGTTTACTTTTCCAAACATGTTCAAGGCTCTTAACAATTTTCTTTTGCATGGGAAATGCCAAAACACATGCAGAGAGCTCCAATATGTCAAGATGCTTTGCAAGATATATGTTATCAAAACAGCAGGTAAATAATTTGAACATTTGTTTGACTAAGTTTACTTTCTCCAGGTTCTATGGCACTTTTCTGTGGAGGACTTACATTTCATTCTGGAAGCAGAGAACCTTACTTTCAGAAATAAATGAAGAGTTCATATGGTTTTGTTGGAAAATCCAATCCAACAACTGTGTTGGTAAATGTAATAGGAGTTTTTACCCTTTGATCATCTGCATTACAGGGTTTTTTCCTAGATGTGAACACTGAAGCACTAACTGCTCACCGTCTCCTCCAGCCCTGAAGAAATCCCTCCCAAAGGCCAAGCTAACAGTATTTTGCACTATGACATTTAGACATAAATCTCCGTATTTTCCATCAGCATCCTGCACCTTTCCATGCAAACTTACCTCTGCTATAAAGATGATTATTATGCAGTCCTCCTTTTCCTCTTCAGATAGATGGTACAGTAGGGAATGCAATGTATCAATCAGGTAATTTTGGTTTTCCCTTTTCACTGTAGGAATACCCATCACCAGGGAGACTGCAAAGAGAGAATGCCTCAAGCCATGTAATTTTAAAGGAAACTGAAATTCCATTTTAATTTTGATTTGATGTGACCATGAAACTTGGCAACAGTTAATATTTGCCTAGCACTGTGACAGCATTTGCTCTACTACTTGGAAGGAGAGATACCTCCAGCTGTGTTTAGTTTAGAGACACCTGTGTCTGTGTTATAAACACCAGGTCTACACTTGAGAACTTGGAGATACCACTACCTCTGGCAAACATGGAGGAGTCCAAAAGTGGGTATTGCAAAAGAAGTGCTCGCTCTTGCTTTGGAGATCTAAATAGGAAGGGTTAAACCAACACTGCTCTAGTGAGCAGGTTATGACAGGAAGTGAATGCTGTGCATTTTAGAAAGGAATCCAATTCAAAAATCCTTCTGAGCAGTTTAGTTGATATGCATCAATGGTTTTCATAGCATCAATAAGAATAAAAGGACTAAGATGTTACTGTTACTAAAAATTAAGTTACAGAAATTGTCTCTTGTAAGAGTGTTGCTCCCACGTAACTCTCCCCTGATAGGGGAGACCAGTCTTTTAAGTCCTCATTCAGGTGAAAAAGTACATCGGACTCTTGGCATATTCATTCTCCAGGTTGTTCATTCTTTCCTTATCAGCAATTTCTGCACACCAGGCTTAACACCAGCCTAGTGTGAAGGAGAAAGAGCCTCTAACACACAGATTCAAGGTTCTCTTAAAGATAATTCATCCAATTATCACCCAAAATGTACATTATTTCTACTTTTCTACCAATTACTAAGTAAACTTCTATTCATGTAACTGCACTGAGGCAAATTCCAACCAATCACCCTGTGCCACCAACACTGCAGGATATGGAGTAAATAAAGAAGAAGGAAAAAGCCTAAAAACCACAAGGATCCTCCATATTGTCTTCATTTACTTACCATTCTAACAAACCCAAAAATCTACATTTCTCACCCTGTGATAAATTACCTACTATAAACACTGCCTAATTTACATTTCTGATAATTCTGTCTCATCCCAAAGACTGGGAAGCCCTTTCCATGGACAAAGGTTAAAAGCAGTATTTTTCAGAGGGTTTTGGTCCTTTAAAACATGCAGAGGAATATTCTCTGCATTCTAGACTCCAACATCCTCTGGCAAAGACTCCACTAGTAGCAAACCTATGCTGTGTTACATCATTAGACCATAAGCAGGACATCTCTTTTTTCATTAGTATGGGCTAAATCAGCAGCCAAGCACAGCTCAGTAAACCTGTGGAATCTTAGTCCTTGCAGATGATTTCTATTCACCAAAATCCCAGAAGGCTGGTGAGGAAGCAACAGTTTGAAATAAAACAGTAAGTGCAATTAGTGACTTGCTTCTGCCTTGAACTTCCATTCCAGTGCCAGCTCAAAAGCACCAAAGTGCCAGTGTTCCTTCCCAGAACATATCCTGCTAAACCATTGGGGTTTGTTTCATTTTACACACTGAAGGTCAACCTGTACTTATTAAACTGCAGTCTTGCTATTGTGATTTTCCTGTACAACTAAAAGAAGATTAAACACAGAGTATTCTTTTATTAGCTACGGGCACTGCAGTGACAACTGCAACACTAGATCACATTGCTGCAACTACACCTACTGATAAGTAGTCTGTAGAAACTTAATCATTGTCATGAGCATGGCCCAGGGTTTGGGGTTTTATTTTTAGTTAAATCAAAAACACTGCCAATGTTTCTTCATATAAATCACCCCAGAGAAAAGTAAAAATTTCAACAAAAGGTAAAACTCAGCAAAATGGCTGACTAGTTTCTTCTTTGCTTACTATTTTTGCATGCTCCTTCTACCTGTCACATGACAGTTAGGACAATACATTTAAAATTTGTATTATACTTCACTGGAATTCATTATGATTTCTACAGGTGTCAGCTGATTTCAAATGTGGATGAAAAAGGTACATGGAAGATATATTAATATCTTTTAAATGATTGCATCAACTTTCCCTTTGCTTCACACATTGGCAAACTGAATGCATTGTAAATTCTCCTTGGCTTCCTCATCCATATTAATTTTGTGGGGAAAAATGTCAGCTACTGCATCTTAGCCATATGAAGAGGATTAAACAAAAAAAATAATGTCATATTTTTCAATGTAGATTTTTTAAATTGATATTTCAAAAAGTTTTCAGAATACTTTGAGATAAATACTTGAAACAGGGGTGTGCATTTGTACTTTTGCTATTGTCATTAAAATTCATTCAGCTTGGCAACATTGGAAAGTTAAGGGAGAAAATCCATTCTTAACTTTTGAGTATGCTTCATTGCTAGAAATTAATAAAAAATACAAACATATAGACAATAGAAGCCAAACTTTATTTCCTACCTCCAGTTCTCTGTTGCCCAAAAATAACATTTGGGAATATTGCATCTTTATATTCTCGAAGGTGGGGAAGATAGTAGTATATATTTGTGAGGTGCACGGGGAGTTTTCTGGGGAGGTTTAACTCTTTCCACTTCATATCACCTTAAAGACACAAGAAACATAGAGGTGCACATAAAATAAAAAGCAAGCAAGAGAAGCCTATTTCTTCACCTGTTTTGCTCAACTGAACACGGGCAGATTACCACACACAAATTTAATCAGAACTATTCCTCAGAATTGATTATATGTCATATATACGACATAATATTAAATGGAGAATTTCCCAGTACAAATCCTTCCTGCTCAGGTGGTGGTATCATCTGTATTTCCCTGTGTCTGCACACTTGCAGGATTGAGTAATCTTAAAACACAATAAGTAGTTGTTTAAAGGCAGCAGTAAAAACTTTGGTTTGTTTTTTGTTTTGGTTTTTTTTTACATGGCTGGCAAACAATTTTTAAATGAAGAAAAAAGAAACAGATTCTGGTTAATAACCTTCTTAACTACTCAATAAACTTAAATGCTTTCCCCAAAAAGTAACACATGGTAGTTTTCACAGTTCTCAGTTTATAAAAAGTCCTACAGTAAAAAGAAAGACGACATACGGGCCTTTAAAATCTCTTCAAAAAAGAAAAGATCATAGCAGTTAAGAGAAAAGCAGGGATCTTATTTTTCTTTACTACTTTAAAATAAAGGTGAAAGCAACAGAAGATTTATTGACTGGGATGGAAAGTTGCTTTTCCCAAGAAATGCATCTAAGATAACTCCCAAAATTTACCACCCTTCAAAGTTACATACAAGTATCACAAAAACCATCACCAGCTTTATTCACTCAGTTTAAGAAAGGCAGAGCATTGCTGAATGGGCAATATTTTAAGTTTTTCAGCTTCCAAAAGATACTCCCACTGAAAATTAGGACAAAAAAGAGATTTCCCACCTTACAGAAAACAGTTTTAAAAAACCCCAAACAACCATATATATCTGCCCAGACATTTGTGCATAAGAGAGAGACCCACAAGTCCTCCCACACTGTTAAGCCATTAAATACACTGGAATTTAGCCACAAAGAAAACACCTTCACAACTTTTCAAGGACTTCCCTTCTTTATTTGGAAGTAGTACCTATCAAGTATTGGGCAAGAGAGTTAAGTTCCATTGACTACAACAAACCTTTCAGTTTTGTTTGTAAAATAAAACATGGCTGGAATGGGAAGCAGAAGGGTAAGTAAAAATTAAAGGAAAATTATTCAGCGATTTTAAGAAATGTCTGCCTTAAATCCTGTGAACTGACAGATTTATTACTTTCTGAAATTTAGTTGGCTCTAATAAGAATCTTTTCCTTTCTGCTATTTTGTGCATTAGGCAGTAACTCTTGGCCCACACTACGTGGGGTTTCTGGGGCTGACAACTGGACTCTGTTCTAAAGCTCCTGAGGCCACCACCCTGCCAATGCCCAGCCCTTTGTTTGCACACATCTGAACAGCCCCAACGAATTAATATCAGATAAACAGACAAACTGGCGGGAAGAACAGGAGAAGAAACAACTCTGACTATACAAAGAAGAAATGCACTTTGTTCTTTCTTCCCCTGTAACAGTCCTGGTTAATTCCCTGGTTTAGTCTTATGCACTGAATGAAAATAAGGATTGTTAAATGGTAGTTTTTCAGCCACACCCAGACTTTCTGAAGTTGGGGTATACTGTGAAATGCCTCCAGCACAGAGGTGTCTCTTCTAGTTTCCCTTCTCTCCCCAGGGAAGAAGCTCTGCCAGCCTCAATAGGAAAGATGATAAATCCTGCACAACTACATAATTTATTTGAGGTGACAAAGTCAAACTCTCAATCTATTACATGTAACTACAGTGTGCAGATAGATAGAGATGTACAACAGTCTGTAAGGCAAGGTAACTAAAAAGTTCAATTAAACAATGGGAAGAAGCTAGATCACTAAACTTTACATGTTGATGTCCTAAAAAAAACCCCAAACCAAAACAACTAAACAAAAACCAGAGGAAAGCCCCAACAAACCTGTGTGATTTTTTGTCATGTTCATTCTTCTTGCTACTAAATATTTAATTTCATCTAGGGCACTGCTCAGTTCGTGTGATCTTTTTTTATTTTCCTTTTCAGCATATAACAGTCTTCGCTGAAGTTCCAGCAACTGGTGTTGGTTCATATCTAAGTCATTTCCTGCAATAAAAACATAATTTATTTTCTATAAGGTGATTTATACCATGGAATGAAGTTAAAGAAGACCACGTGGTCCAGAAGATCACATCACCAAAGTGCATAAACAATAAAAATATTTATTCAGGAGAAGAAGTAGTCTGGAAGAGCATTAAGCAAGTAGCATTTAGGGAGCACAGCTGGGTAAGGGTGAATTGAAGACAAAACCAAGAATATCTAATCCTTAATAAGGAAAAAGTCAGTGAAAGACTGACTTGCAGGAGAAGGTGCTACATTTTTCACCAAATAAAAAATCATGATGAACATTTTCACACTGAAAAGTATAGTTTTGTAATGGCTTGTCTTGTGTATCAAACATGATTAAGAATAAAACAAAGATATTAAAAGCATGCAGTCTTCATCTACGAGTTATAAGGTGTCTGGAATATATTAAGAACTATTATTAAAGATGGTTATATAAAACAATAATTCAATAACATCATCCCTTTGCAAAAGAGAGTAAACACAGTAGAAGGGGACTTCTGCCTCATTTTAAAATGTTTTATAATGCTGCTTCTTTTACTGGTCTTGTTGCGGTTTAATTGATTTGGTTTGGTTTTTTCCCTAGTTAAATGCTGTTATTTAGAGACTTCTATTCTATTTGTGGGCTGTGCTGAGTTTTATCTGTGGCAGCTCTCGTTTTCTAGGACCCACCATTGTCTCTCTGGAAAAGTGAATTCCTAGGGATTTGAACCTGTAAAAGACACTATGAGCAAAATGCAGAGGTAACACAAATTTGTGAGGATTTTCAGAGGTGTTTCAAACTGGAATTAATTTGCATTTTAGATAAACAGGGGGTTTTATTTACATTAAACACGTCCTTAATCTATAAATGTGTGATTGGAATATTGAAGTTTAAAACATCTAGGAAGAAAGTGGTTAGAAAAAAAGAAGTAAACATGTGATGTGTATTACCATTATTTACCTCATTAAAATTTGAAAAGGTGTTTAAAAAAATCCCATAAAATGAATGCTTCCTAAAATTTGTGACACTCTTAAAAATGTTTTGACTTGCAAGAAAGGCATTCATATCCATTAATAGGTTATACTATGGAGCTATGAACATAAATTTAGCATTGCTGAAGAGACAAGAAATCTGGATTATTTCAGCTTCATGCAACAAGACACTTCTACTTGATTGAAGTAGGCTTCTCTAAGAAAATTGGAGGATAAATTAAAAAAAACCCAACAAAAAAAACCCCCAAAAAATGGAGGGTCAAAACAGTTGAAGAGTCTATCTTTAAACAATATAAAAGAGATTAAATAGATTAAAACAGATTTCAAATTTAAAAATCTGTCACAAGGCATCAGACCACACAGCTAGAACCCCAAACAAGCTAATTTTTTTGGCATACCTAAGAAAGATCCCTTTCATCAGCTACCATCTAGGAATACACTTTCCTGTTTATGCTTTTCTTTTGTAGCTGTGTTTCCAATGCCATAATCCAATCTTTAGGTGACTGACAGGTAATCATCACACCACTGTCTTAGCAAGAAAGTGATTCCAGATGGAACATCAATACACATAAACATGGTAAAGATTTACCTTGCAATTCCTAGACAAATTCAGAAGTATAAGCTAAAGATACAGCAATGGATGTGAGTTTTTCTTTAAATTCCAATTTGTAGAGGTAAAAAAATTGCAGGAAAATCATAACATCATAGTCCCTCTCTTCATAATTCTCTCAGCTCTGCAGTGTCAGTGTGACTCAAAATGACCAGGGTCACCCCTGGGCTGACATTTTGACAAGCAGCAGGTAATGGCAGTTCTATTTGCTTACTTACAGGTGAGCCTACCAAAATGTCAACACTCACCTATCACTGAGTGCACCCAAAGAAGCTGGCATTTGTAATAGCCCTTAGCTATTTCTTCAGGCCAGAAGAGGGAAACTACATTTTTCAGTCTTTCAGAACTGAATCCTCTGCTGAGTTAGCAGAACAAGATTCTTGGTAATCAGTTATCTCATTTGATTTTGATGGCTCAGGAACAAGGGCTTGACACAAGGAACATAATATTCACTCACTCTTGGTGAAAAATGAATTTATTATAAAAACATATGGCTTGAAATAGAACATGGAATGTTCTAAATTTTACTAGAGCACATGTAAATAAGCAACATTAACTATTAATAAACCTTAAGCAAAAAATGTGTGTTTCAAAAGAAATATGAAGCTAAACACCCTAAACATTTCAACAGTCATTGAGTTTAAATAGACTTGTGTGTGTGTGTGTGTGTGTAAAATGTTCTTTCAGTATCTAATGAACCACAGAGAAGTAAAACAGCTGCTTTCAATAGATTGCTTAGAAAGACACAGGGCATTTTTACAAATACATTGCTTTCTGGCAAGGAGGGTCAGGGAGATGGAGCTTTGGGTACAGCATGAAACAATCTTTGCACCCAGCAACAGCCTCACCTGACTTGGCAATGCCTTGTCTAACAATGGCTCCATCAGCAGCAAGGAACACCAGAATAAAACCAGAAAAGAGCAAGAAGAGGACCTATGGCAAAACTGCAAAAAGCAAATGAAGGTAAGGAGGCCCTACAGAGAGATCCCAACAAATCAGAGGGCTGGGCAATCACCAGCTGTAGGAAGTTCCACAAGGGCAAGTGGCAGATTGTGCACGTGGGATGGGGCAGCCCTGGATGTACAGACAGACTGGGGAAGGAGAGGCTGGAGAGCAGCGCTGTGCAAAGGGCCCTGGGGGTCCTGGTGGGTGGAAAGGTGGATGTGAGTCAGCAGGGCCCTGGCAGCCAGGAGGGCAACCCTGTCCTGGGGGGCACCAGGGACAGCATCACAGCCGGACAAGGGACAGGATTGTCCCCTCTGCTCTGCCCTGGGGCGGCCTCACCTCCAGTGCTGGGGCACTTTGGGGTGCCACAGCATAAAAATGACATTGAGCCCTCAGAGAGTGTCCAGGGGAGAGCTCTGAAGGGAAAGCCTTGCAAGGAGCAGCTTTGGGGCCACTTGGTCTGTTCAGCCTGAGGAGAGACCTCATTGTAGTCTAGAGCTTTGTCATGAGGGGAAGTGGAGGAGCACTGGAGGGGCCTGTACTCATCTCTCCTCTCTGGTGACAGGACCCAAGGAAAGGGCATGAAGTTGTGTCAGGGGAGGTTTAAGTTGGATGTCAGGAAAAGGTTCTTCACTCAAAGGGTTGTTGGAGCCTGAAAAAGGCTCCTAAGCGCAGTGGTCACAGAACCAAGCCTGACAGAGTTCAAGAAGCTTTTGAACAACAGTTTCAGGCACATGGTGTGACTCAATGCAGGGCCAGGAAGTTGACTCAGTTATCCATGTGAGTCCCTGCCATCTAAGCATATTCTGGGATCCTGTGTAAAGGCTTCTTCTCCCCTTGGTGAGCTGAAGATGAATCACTCTGAAGAGTGGTTCACTGAATTTCCCTTCTAGGAAAAGTCAATGAGGCTACACTAGCTACAAGCCATGGGAGCAAAAAAGGACCCAGCCACCTCCCAGACACAGTGACAGCACTCAAAAGCTTTTGCAGTGAATTTTCAGCTCTACTGGAGCTTTCTTCTGACTGTTAACTACACATTGGCATATATAGATATGGATACTGTAATTCTAAGGCTGCAACATTTAGAATTATTTAAAATGTTCTGTTGTGTTATCTCCTCAGATATACGTTATATATATATAAAACTTTCTGCACTGAAAATTGAAACTGTTTAGAAACAATACCAATCTCTAAAGCAAATACTCATTCTCAAAGCCAACTGATTATTTCTTTTAGCTCCACACATATATACTTCCTGTATGATCATAAAAGCTACCAGTCTCTTTAATGATTTCTGGCAATATCTAAGAGCTGTGGAACTACCTCACCACTATATCCTCTTAGCACTCAATCAGAAAAGAAAATAATCAGAGAATTTGGAGTGGCAGAAAGGAGGGAAAAGAACAATTCGAAGTCTAGCAGTGAATCTTTTTCCTATTTCTTGATTACAAGCCACGTTGCTTATCATACCTGAAGACTGTTTCTTTTAGAAACTGAAATTTGGCTAATGGCCTCCTTAAAACAAAACTACATAAGCACACTAACTGCAAAAGATCTTGTCATGCTCTGTGTTTGGAACCACTGCTCACTGTTCCAGTTAATGAGGCATATTAAACCACTGAGGCATGCATTACACTGATAACAAGCAGTTTATTATCTCTCCATAACTGATCTAATATGAGATACCTTTCTGAATCTTGTTACATGCTTTGCACGCTCAGGTTTTGTGCTCTCTGAGTAAGGGAGGAAAAAAAATAATCCCCAAACAATGCCTTTGTCTCAGGTGAGAACAACGAGTTCTTAGGCAAACATTTAAATTCAACAGTGTGCATCACCTTTAACTATTTTTTTTTTTTTAGTTTTAC
Organism: Thryothorus ludovicianus; assembly: GCA_013397245.1. Taxonomy (NCBI): domain Eukaryota; kingdom Metazoa; phylum Chordata; class Aves; order Passeriformes; family Certhiidae; genus Thryothorus; species Thryothorus ludovicianus. The sequence continues at coordinate 236,767 of VZTB01012114.1, read as the reverse complement.
AGCACAGTATTATCGGTGTCTTCCAAAATGTTAGAGACATCTACTTGCCTTGGACAGTGTCCACATCAGGAGCTACAAGGCAGTGGAAGGATTTTGCATTAACCCAGAGACATCAGAGGAAAGCACAGTGCCAGCAGTTTGGGCCAGGAGAGATAGGGTTCCTCTACTCCCATTCAGGGCATGCCAGGAAGAGAATCACAATACTTTCAGTATTAAAACACATGCACCTTACAGAGATAAAGGCAGATCAAAGTTAACAACTGGATTTTAAAAACTCACAATATTGTCTAATGGACAGGGACTCAGTCTTGAGTTTGGCACAAAATACTTTTTACTGAACAATTTACGTACTGTGTCTAACTGAAAATAGATAAGCAAAATAGTTTCAAAGAAAATACAACTTAAGCTCTAATAATATTTTCTTAAATGTTGGCAAACAATCCTTATTTTAGACTATAGTGTTTTGCTATATTAGTAGTGAAAAGTGATCTTAAAACATTCAGTCAAAACATCACCATATAGGAAAGGAATATTATTAAAAAAGTGAAAAAATATAGAAATCAAATGGATATTGTATGGTGTTTGCCCAGAATTGGTATACTTTTGTTTTAAAGTAGTACTCATTCACTTCAAGCAATTGCTATTGCTTTGCTCTGGTTGGTGTTTTAAATATTTAAATATTTTACTTCTCTTCCTGAGGTAGCAACAACTACTAAATTATGCACACATTTAGTTAAATGCCTGGCCACCAACTGAGGTATTTCTGGACAAACTCTGTTCCTCAAGACTCAGTATACAACACTAGAAAAGCACAAAAGTCATGTGTTTGCACTTGTTTAAGGTTATAAGGACACACTGCACAGCAAAGAAAGAGAGATCTGAAATGTTCTCTTATCCCTTTCTCTACAAAACCCCAAAATAACTGGCCTCCTCTTGTACCACAAGATTTATGGCTAAGATCCTCTAGTCTTTAGGCACAGTCCTGCCTGAAGTAACAGTAAGAAGCAGCAGAATCTTCACTTAGTAAATTACCCACTTTGGAGCCAGTAAAACTACACAGCTTTTCTAAGTCTTGGATATGAATTTTGATATAAAATTTTGGACCAGTAGATACTAGCTTTAAGTGGACCATTTGAGGCTGTTGGAGGGTTTTTTAAATGCCAAAATGCAGGACTACACAAAGAAACTGAGTAAGCAACTGATGGACTGAAAAACTCTTTCCTTATCACACTCTGCATTTCAACCACAGCCCAACTGCATGTTGAGACAAAACCTGAATGTGCAATAACCTCTGTTTGCTCTCAGTGTCACTGGAAGGAAATGTACACATGGAGGGAAGATGTAGGCTACAAGTCAGCTGAGGCAACTGGGAAAAGTGGTTGTTAAACACAGCCCAGTAGCCCTAGAGAAGACAGGAAGATTGGCTTCTGTGTGTTCAGAAATCTGGATGAGCTGTAGTAACTGAAGTGAGAGCAGTGTAATTCAAGACTTCTTATCAAGCCTGTTAATTTGCCAGTATTTAATTGAAGCTGTGAGCCAGAGTACGCCAGTTGGGACTGGAAGGAAACCTGCAAAGAGCTCCATTACAAATGCCAGAACCTCCTGGGGACCTGCACTTGGCTGCACAGCTGAAACAAAGCCAAATACCATGGGCAGAAGATGACTGGATATAAAAGAAACATGTAGTCCTGCTGTATACTAGCATGTACATTACTGTATTTCAACAGAGAAAAAACCACTTTCATCAGAAATACCTCTTTAACCCTTTGCAATGATGAAACCTCTCCCCCCTCCCCGATTTATGGGACAAATTCAAAAGGTAGATGTTAAAATACTGATGATCCTTACATACACTTCTGTGAATGTAATGGTCTGAGTTCCTCTCTTGTTCATCCCACCTCAAAGGAATAAGTAAAGAAATTCAATTTTCACAATGTTTTACTCAACATGTATATTAATATGCCTAGATCCTTGTGACATTATATTTCAGCATCAACTTCTTCTAACTTCCAGGCAAAGCTTACTTTTAATTTACTTGGATAAAGTATCTTACAAATTTAGGTGAAGAGGGCAGCAATATATTACAAATCAATTCAAAGGCGTTTAATCCTATAACCCTTGAGAGCAACATGAAGTACTGCCAAAAGAGATTATCTGATTATTTCACTGCTATTCAGCAAAGACATATTTTTTTTTTATTCAAGAATACTGTTTCCTCTAAAGAAACTCTATGTAAGTTCATAATGAGTTTATAATGCAGTTTTACCTTCTGTTTTTCAAGTGGGAAAAAAATTGCTGCCTCCTTATATATACTTCATTTTTTTTATGTACCTGTGATTTTTTTTTAATGGATTAATATTTATGTAAAACTGTGTGAGAAAATCACTACATATGTTGTGAGTTGTATGTAAATGTATGCTATTTCTCAGAACTCCAAACCTGTATGAAGAGTGTTTTTGTGAGAGCAAACAACTTTGGTCAGGTGAATTAACAAGTGAATCGCAACTCAATTTCAAGAGCAGAAACCTCAGCATCATCCTAACAAACAGCATTTCCTGTGCTCAGATACAAACTGTCTGCTTCAGACAGGCTTGGTGCCTGGGGAGGGACCAAAAAGTTCACAGCAAACCCATGCAGGACCTGGGACAGGAATTGCTGCAGCAGCCCAGCTGACTGCTCACTGCTAGCAGCCTGTGCTCACAAGCACTGCAGTGGATGCTCAAGGAATCACCACACAACTTTAGACAGCTTTTGCTGAAGATCTGATCATTACCAGTTGTCTCCACAATTACTTGTATCTCTTTTTTTTTTTTTCTCGCCCAAAAACTCTACCTTTGCTTATATTCATAAAGCAATGGGAAAAGTGACTTAAAAACATTTTCCTAATCAAAGTTAAAATATACACAGTATATCTCCAATGACTGAAATCTAGTGACTGTGGTAGATTCTGATCTTTTATTTTTAAATTAATGAACAAGTAGCATCTTCCCTGCTATGCCAGTTTGAGTTATGTGCACTTGATTTAGTCTCACAACTCCAAGCCAATACTCAGGCTGCACACAATAATCAGATGCAGCACTAAAGAGCCAATTATTTACTGCTGTCATTGGCAGCAAATATATTTCAACTTAAATCTCTCAAGCTACCTTTATTGTAAGGTGTTTAAAGGTCACTGACTTAAGCTCCTGATTTTTATTTGCACAGGAATTGGGACAGGGCCAATATCTGATTTAAACTTCTAATATTCAAGGGCTGAAAGGCTCTGAGACTGCAGACAAGCTGAACAATATATTACAGGACCATTATGTACTTTTTATGTTATATAAGTATATATAAGAATATACTTCTATATAAGAAGTATTTAAGACCACTAGTCTTGAGCTTGGGTGGCCTGTCCTAGTTTTAGAAACCTTATTTACTATCCCAAAATTGCTTCTAAGAAACAATTAACTAGACAGAAACCTGAGGGAATGCTACTGCTGCTTAATGTGATAGACTGTAGGCAAAAGTCAAGAGCAGCCTAAACGTTTCAATGGGCAGAGTAGAGAAGTTAACAAAAGTTAGGGGAGATATAACAAATGTATGAAAGAAAATGAACCAGAAAACATTTAACAAATGAGGGAAAGAAATGGGAGCTGACAAGCTGCAACGATACTCACAGTAACAGGTGGGCTAAGTGGAAAGGGCATTAGGAAAGAAAACACACATCGTAGTTTGAGATGCACCAAAAGTGGAAGTTCCTGCAGTGCTCTAAGCATGACAATGGACTGAAAATTCAGCAGTGCAGAAGGAAAAAAACAGAGGATTGCTAACATCTAAGCAGAGATATCTACCTGTTTTCAAAGCAAAGATTAATTTCAAACCAGTTTCTTAAACAAATAGCCTGTGACAACAACAGTGTGGGTTTGCTCCCAGTGCTTCCCTCTCTGCAGAAAAAGGTAACAACCTTTGTCATTGTTACCTATGGCTGGATGTTCTTAAGGTTTTCTGGATGGGTAGGAGGCTTGTCTTCTAACACCCCCTGGGAGCAAAGACTGTATTTTCAGTAAAATAAGCATAATTCAAAGTCATTCACCACGTATTGCTACTTTCTCCTTTAGTTACTAATATTAACTATTTTATTTACACATTTGTGAGATTTACACCAAGCTTAAGAGAGTCAAAAGACTACATATTCCCATTGGCAATCATCAAGTTTGCTAAAAAAACAGGTGCCAATAATAATAGTAATTAAGAAAATGATGCCATCTGAGAGGAATTAGTTACTCAGTTTACTGGAACAAACTGTGCAAAGTTAACACACGTACACCACAGCACACATTATCCCTCTTGCCCAAAACAAACAAACACAAACAAATAAAATCCCAAAGCAAAACAGCCCAGTATGGAACATCATCAGAGAAACGTCAGAAAGAAAGTGAAATAAAAATGTAATGTCAGTAACGACGAGCCCCAAGACAACACAATGGTAACTGCAGATGGGACACTTGCTTTCTGACACCTCTTGGATCTTAGTCTCCTAAGACACACTCTTCATTTTTCCTCCCCACTCCTAGCAGGACTGCCACTGAAGAAAACATAAAATGTTGTAAGGTAAAAGACCATATGGTTGACCTGAAAGGCAGGAAGATCAGCACTGCCTTGACTCTATTCAATGTGCCATTGTGGGGCCAACAGATCCACCACCACTTTTATTTGTTACAGGAATAATTAATATAAACAAATTATCTGCTAGCTGGAATTGTGTTCATCCCAGACACTACTAATTGGTTTATTCTAATTCTCCAGTACCTATGAAACCAAACCTATTTTAAAGGTGTATGTAGGAAACACTCAAAGATCCACTCTCTTACCCTCACCCCAAACAATATCTACCTGCAAGTCTCAGAGATAGTATTTGGAAAGACCTTCTCATTTCTTTTTGGAAAATACCATCAGTTTTATCTTTCCTGTATTGGCTCAGAGAACCTTTGGCATGGCTTTATGTAGATCTGGCGTGTGCCACCTACATAACCTACTAAAAAGTTAGTTTATCATTTTAAAGTTTAGAAATAAAATATAAAAATTCAGATTTTTTTTCTCTGCATTCTCGTCCTGGAAATATACATAGAAAAAATTGACTGTACATGAGGTAAAAACACAACTGCAAGATGGACAATGCTACTTTATCGTCCCTGACAATGAAATCAAAAGCACTTTAAAACCAACAGCCACAGCAATCACGTTTAGATTTTCCTTTCCATCCTAATGATTAGAAAATTGTTAGAAAAAGAGTTTAAAAAAAAAAAAAGAAAAAAAGAGGAAAAAAAGTTTGAAAGAAACTTTCATTGTTTCTTAAATTTAAGGTGGTGTATTTAACAGGACGAGTACGGCCCAAGCTGTTTCGCAAGGCTGTGCCCGGGTGCAGTTAAGCCACGATCCCGGGGGCACGGGCGAGAGCCGCACGCTCAGCCCTACGCGCGGCCAAGCCTCGGGGACACCCAGCTCCTCATGTGCCCAGCGCGCCCGGAGAGCCGG
>VZTB01012114.1:162113-231157 GCA_013397245.1 Thryothorus ludovicianus | reverse complement strand
GCCCCCAGGGCGGCCCCGCTGCCGTCGGGCGCTCCGGGTTGGGAGCCGGAGCCGCGCTGCCCCGGCGAGAGGGGCACAGCGGTGCCCCCGCCCGCTCTCACCTCGGCTCCCCGGCCACACCGCGTACCACAGCAGGGGGAAGGCGGCGCCGAGGCACAGCGCCGGCAGCACCTGCCCGAGCCGCAGCCGCATCTCCCGCGGGCGCTGCCCGCACGATCCCCGCGCCGCCGCCGCCTCAGCCCGGGTAAGGCGGGCCGGGCGTGTTCGCGCTGCCCTGCCCTACTCTGCCCTGCCCTGCCCTGCCCCAGAGCCGGGGAACGCCGGGCGGGGCCGCCGCCATCGCCCGCTGCACGTGGACGCGGTGTCCCCGCTGCGCTTTGCGCGTCCCTTCGGACGGGCACCCGCTCCTCCTGCCGCCCGGCTTTCTCCCGGGAGACACCAGTGGACGAGAGCCCACGCCGAGTCCCGCTGCAAAGCCCCTGGCACAGCTCTCCCCACCCTGCCCTCAGCCTTCCCGACGCTCGGACCCGCACTGAAAATCCTCTTGACTGCGGCAAGTACAGACGGTTTTCACGGCAAAAACCGGACCGGCACTTCTGCAGGTGCTGTTTAGCCTAAGTCACAACATTTACAGGAATAAGATGAACGTGTCTTTACAAACAGGTGCTGTGAATCTGCTTGTAGATAGAGCCAGAGACTTGTAGATAAGGACGCAACGGGAGAAACCGCCAGCCTCAGAAAATGTTACTAATTGACAGGGACTGCTGCTCAGCCAAGGGTGTGCTTAATTCTCGAACTTCGAGAAAAGGAATAAAGATTTGACAGAACTGTCTTAGGCAAGGAGTGGCGTGCGTTTGTGTGTGTGCTAAGGGGGACATGTAGTAGGCAAATCAGGAAGTCTGTACTTTCCAAGTAACTCAGCCAATGGGGAAAGAAAGAGGGTGATGTGGCTGAGAAAATTAGGATAATAAGGGAGAGCTGCGTCCTCCAACAATTTCCCATGGGAAATGCCCCTCTTTGTTCATGAATAAAGTCACAGGACTCCCCTGTCTCCTTTGTGGACATAGATCTCTTGCAGTGTGAGTTTTTTCTGCACAGCATTGTAATGGTTAACATCATTTTGCTCACTTAAAACCAATGGGGCATTTGTTTGCGTATTGCTTAAAGATTGTATCAGGAAGCCAAGCTGTGTACAATTAATACATGCATTTAGCACAGTCACAGAAGCAGGTAAATAAACCCAGCTTTTCGGTTCACCTTTAGAGCAAGGAGGGCAAGCAGCTGCATAATGTCACCTGATCAAAGTCTAATGGTACACTGGTACTGGTATTATGCTTCAGCCATTGTACCTTGCTTCACACATGTCCCTTTCCATTTAGGAAGGCACACCTGTTTGCCTTTTTAGGAATTCAGCAATCCTTAAGAAAACAAAAAAGATGTTTAGAATGCATCTTCTGCAACATAGTTTATAAAGGGAATGGATACCTTATTTACCAAGCACTTGCAGCAACACAGTTCTAATAGAACTACCTACGTTTTGTAAGAAAAAAATGTTCCTCCTTCTTATACCTCATTAGCAGGTATTTAGTGGCTTTTGCTTCAACGTGTTCTCTACCAGCTCACAAATCTACCTTTCCTTCTACACCTATGATAAAGAAAATATGGTTTCCCATTCTGTGTTGCAAACATGCAAAGGACAGCTTCAGAAATCAGACTGGACTTGGGTAGCTCTCAAAAGCTTTTTGCTATCTAAACTGTTATCTACTTCCGTAATATATTACTAATACATTACCTTATTTACCCAGAGGATATAGTGTTTTAGACAATTTGTTTCCTAAAAATATGCTTGTATTATTAATGCAGTATCTCTTCCTTCTTTTTCTCTATTTGCTTACTTAATGAATTACCTCGCTTTGTACCAAACCCCCAAATAATTTGTGAGGGTGTGGTGCAAAGCAATGCCAAATCCCACAGCAGTTGTGTCCAGACACAGGAGTGCTGGAGTCCTAATGTCAATGCTGCCTTTATGTGCCACTCTTTATACTAACAATAGTATACTAGATCCATTTTGGAAATTTAAGACCTCACAAATTGTATATTGTTGCTCTGGCAAGGTTAGTGTGATCTTCCTGTGTTTGAATTATGATATGAATGGGTTTATATCTCTGTTTACTAATTACTTTGAATTATAAATGTTATTATTCATTAAAAATGCAAGAGACTGCTAGTAGCCTGTGTCAGTGTACACATGAACTAAAAATCTGTGTGACTCCATAAATTACTGTGAAGCCTTGAGTTGGACCTAACTCTTCTTGTCCTGTACTCATTTGTTATAAACTTCCCTCTACCTTCTGTTTCTGTGCCTTTGAGATTTTTTACTGAGAAATCTTTTTTAAGCTACATTTTGGGTATGGATTTATAATTGGCTAATAAGATGTAAATCACAACTCAATCCTCTTCTCCTACTGTCTCCCCATCACCATTTCCTTCTCCCAGTTAATAAACTAAAATCTCAGAGCACTAATTTTGGTAGAGAGTCAATGTAAATTATGACACACTTGCACTAAAATAGATTTAGAACTAAGAGGAACAAATGGGCATTAAATACGCCCCAAGTAATGAATAAAATATCTTTATTGGTTGGTGTTCTATCTGTAATAAAGCCAAAGTGAACATGTAAATGATGTAGTCAAGCAGGAAAGCTGCTGAAGATAAGATTATCAGAAATCTAACACATATTTAATTTTAGCTTATGTTCAGACTGAGTAAGGGAAAAAAAAAAAAAAAAGAAAGACCAGAGCATCACATGTTTCCAGAAACTAATAACAAACTGACACAGTGTGCAGAGGATGTCCATGGAGACTGACATTGACTGTGTTTGATGCTATTTACTAAGGCATACAGTTACTCAGCCATGCTGACTTATGGTGGCCATTTATTTGACACTCATTTCATAGGCTAGCTCATTAACTTACAATGAGATAGTGCATTAAGTGTTCATCAAAAAAAAAATCAAAAATCTCATGAGTGAAACTGTCAGGAGCTTCCACTTCACTTGGACCCACTTGCAAAAAGAGTCCCTTATCTGCCTCTTGCTTTCACAGTATCTCCCTCCCAGAGTTCTCTTCATATGTTATTTCACATGCTCAAGAACTGTGTACAGCTGGAAAAAGTTGTGCTGGGGGCTTTAGGGGGGGTTAATTGTTTCAGAGCAATTTTGCATCTCACCAGCACACCTTCTGCATTTTTGGCAGATGGATCACCTTTAAAAAGACTCTCTAGAAGAACGTGTTGCTGAGTAACCTCTAATACTTAACACTAAGCAAGTGATTCAGTGGAGTGGTTCTCCTTACCTGCAAGAGAGAGTTCCTAGGCTTGTCCTTGTGCTTTGTAACTGAAGGTGTCTTCTTGCTCAGATGATTGCTCCACACTTTCATTCTGTTTGCACACATCTGTGTGCAAGCAAGATTAGAGATAAGAAATATTAAAATAAATATTTGACAAAATACAGGCTCCTGGCTGAGCCAAGCAGGGGATTATTTTGTATGTCCTTCATCTGCAAAGGTATATGAACAAAGAATGATTACCAGTAATAATATGCAATAGTTGCTGCCATGGAAAGTTTTCTGACTAGAGAGAGATCCAACTGCTACTGCTGGTTATTTGCCCTGCTGCCACCCAAGAAATGGGATTTTAAAAGATAAACAGGTTATGATCTTTACTTTAACCAAAGACTCTGTGAAGGTAAGACTTGAAGGTAACTACTGAACATAAGAGGAAGGCAGAGTTTTTTTTAAGCTATTGAGTGGTATTTTTGACTGTCTTCATATAATTTATTAATTCACTGAACATGATACAGAAGCATCTTGCATGATTCAAATGCTAACATTTGTACAAAATCAAAATCTGATTGTACTTTACAATACAGTTTTAAAGTGAAGAAAACATCATATGATCTGAAATAATTGTAAGACTAAAACTTGCATCTTTTAAATTCACATTTCAGAAATGCTTCATTTAAACCAAGACCTAAAAATCTGTCAAGCTTACCTCAACAAATCTAATTATATCATAGAGAAGTGTTGTGCAATGTACTGTCAACATCAGGTACTCTACACATCAGTCCTGGAGACTGGAAGCAAAGAGAACTGAGAAAACAATAATCCTGTACTGTGTGTATGTGTTGTTACAGTAAATCACAACAGGAAGTGGATCAAGTTCCAAAACATGTAGTAAAAGTTACTTTGGTTATTGACATTCCACACAAAATGTAATTTCTGTTTAAATATAAATATAATGAAGAAACATTCATATTGGTATGAAGCTGTTTAAACCCTTAAAAGATGCCATGGAAAGGGAAACCCTTGAAGCAGCGGCACAGTTTAATTTTGGTATTAAAAAATCAACAAAAGTCTCATCAGCTAGAAATTTCCCTGTGTTATTTGTTCAGACCCATGCTTTAAGGATGCATCTGCTGGACTTCCTAAAATTCCAGTAGCTCATCCTTTTAATGAACTACCTGAGTGCAATCCATGCGTGGGCACAAAGACTGTCAGGAAGGAGCTGACCACCCTCACATTTCTTCACAGGGCTGCAATTCTTGTGCCTTCCCAATATCAAACTAACACCCTTCTGCTGCTGGTGTAGCCAGGACTCCTCTGACAAGATTCCAGCCCAGCTGTGTTTAAATATCACAGCAGCAGTGCACTGCCAAGCTGTCAGATGGGAGGTACAGCACAATCTTTTTTTCCCCCAAGTATTTGCTCAGAGTTGTTTCACATGAATCCCAGGTGGGAGCTGTAGCTTACACCCAGCTCCTGCAGTTTCTGTTACCCTTTCTTAGGCACTGGATCTTTGATTTTTTAAATATATTTCCTGGGCTTTGGCTACCTTGAAACAACTTATATCCAGGTATTGTGATAAAATCATCACATTGTCACCAAGTAAGAATACTTTTAAATAGAGATAAATACTTTCAAGCTTATTTTCACACAATGCTACAATGCTTTGAAAGTCAGATTGCTGCCTAAGCAGTTACATTGCATTGTCTTTCTTAAAATTCAACATGTGCCAACTCTCCTCACGGCTTTTAAGAGCAGCAATAAGATATGCAAACAATTGAAGTTCACACATCCACGGTTTCCCCACACAAAACTCTGCACCCCTATGAGGGTAGGAACACAGAGAGAGGATGCCAAACAAGTTGGTCCATGCTCTGAAATTCTCTGTGGGACATAGGTGAACAGATCTTCTGTGGGGCTTTTGATTTTGTGTAAAAGTTACTTCAATTTCCACACATGGAAAAACGTATCAGAATGCAGTCAAGCAAGTCTGCCAGCTACCTTTCAACACCTCCAATTTTGCATACAATTCTGTGTTCAGTCTATGTTTACTGAAACAATCAATTACAATACAATGGAAGTAGTGATTGAAACTAAATGGAACGCTCGGGCTGAACCTCCATTCAGCAAAGGCAAGGCAGGATCCATGGCAACACACTCCTTAAAATCATCTAGTCCACCTGTTGCAAGATGTAAAAATTTTCTTAAGAAAGAATATCCTTTGGTGTTTTGATCTTTATCTACTTTCAAGCCTAATCAGCAAGAGGGGAGATTTAGCTCGTGAAACAGAGAGCAGCCAAGAAGCTCTAGGTGGTGGCCGGGTGTTCCAAAAACAAATGATTTGTTGGCAGAAATGCCTCGTTAGGGTTTGGGGCTGGACAGGCTTCGATGTTCTCAGACCCACAAGGCTCGGGAAGAAGGATGTGCCACTGTGGACACAGCGGCTGCCCCATAGTGCACACAAAGGATGCAGAATTTAGGGACATCTGGCCCAGAACCCCCAAGATAAGGAAGAAACAAATGAAGACAACTCAGTGACTGTGCTGAAATCGGCTCCAGCTGGGAAACAGGGAATTCCATGGGGCAGATCCCGACCGAGTCACAGAGCATCGACCCCAAAAACCACGGGCCACAAAGGAGAGAGACTGAGCATTAATTAGCATGAGAAGAGAGAATCACTAACCAACAGAAGACTGAATACTGATTAATAAGAGAGCTGTGTAACCTGTAGCCAATGAACACTAACCCCTTTGTTTGCTAAAATGTATAAATGGTAAAATGTTCTGAGAGTTGGGGCTCTCGATCTGCGGATTATCAGAGACAACCCAGGGCTGTGCGACTCTGAAATCAGACACTCGATGTGTCCCTGGAGCACACCGGGCGATCGGTGCGGATTTTGCGGGCAGCAGCGACGGCGCTGCCCGGCCCGGCGGGGCAGCAGGCGGCTGAGGGAGCGGGAGCGAGCGGCCAGAGGGAAAGGGAAACCTCTTTAACTCTTCCCAGGCGGCACTTCCGCCGCGTGCCGGGCCCGGATCACTTCCAGGTCGGGAGTTGTTTCCGGCGGGATGCGGGGATCGGCCGGGCCCCGCTCGGGCCCCGCCGCGCTCTGAGGGGTCGCGGCGGCCCGGCCGCGAGGGGGCGCGGGCGGGGCGGGAGCAGCGCCCGGGCCGGGCCGGGTTCGGGTCCCGGCGGGAGCGGGGCCGCCGCCCGCGGAAGATGTGGGCGCAGATCTGGGGGTTCCTGTACGATAACTACATTCGGTTCTGGCTGAAGTGGGTCCTGCGGCTGCTGACGGGGAAGTGCGAGCTGCAGCGCCTCCTGGGCGGCGCGGAGGCGGGCGCGCGCCGGACGCTGGGCGTAGGTAATGGAGGGGCCGGGGCGTGCGCCGCGCCAGCGCCTGGGAGCGCCGTGGGGAGCGGCGGTCGCGGGATCATTCAGCGTGGGAAAGACCGGTCCCAGCCATTAACCCAGCACTGCCAAACCCACCCCCAAACCATGTCTCCCAGTGCGACATCCACACATCTTCTAAACCTCCCCGGGAATGGTGGTGACCTGACCAGCGCCCTGGGGAGCCTGTTCAGTGCTCGGCAGCGCTTTCGGGGATGACATTTTCCCTCATATCCCGCCCAAACCGCCCCTGGCACAGCCTGAGGGCGTTTCCTCTGCTCCTGCCGCTGGTTACCTGCCCCTCCTGTCCGCAGCCTCCTTTCCCCTGGTTGTGGGAGCCATCCAGTCCCCCCTGAGCCTCCTGCTGTGCAGTACCTGGTGTGCATCCCCAGAATTTTATTTTCACTCTTCTTTTCATCCCAGCTGTCCTCTGAGAATTCTAAATCAATGCCAGAGCTGACTTCCTTGTCTGCTTGCTAAGGAAATTTCAGTGTCATCAAAAAGTGAATCAGAAATTGTACCTTTCCCCCCAGAGTCTTCCCATCACTTTGTGGATGTGCTTTTACCTTCCTTCCCTAAAAAAATTCACACTGAATAGACATAAATGCATTTGTTTGGAGGCGAGGAAGGGGGATTTAACTTAAAATTCTGCTTGATGCAGAGTTTTGATCTAAAATAGCAGTTCAAGAAACTACTGAACATATTTGTGGTTTTTGAATAACTTGCGGAAGTGACCGAACTTCCTTATTCTTCAGTAGTAAACATGAAATAACGTCTGAGAACAGGAGAATATCAATTGATGTGTTCCTCTCCTGTCACCTTTTCAAATTTATCTTTGTTTTGTACGTGCAATTGATGCTTCAAAAAATCCCAATCTACTTTCAGCATTGTACTGAAGTTATAAAAAATCTGTGTAAATTAAGACATTCTGTTACCTGATAATCTGTTCATTTTAAGATTGATTTTTTTATTACATGTATAAAAGGGATGTAAAGCTTATAATACTTATATACTGCATGAACACTTATTGTCAATTATTTGAAACAGGTCAATCTAACTGCAAAATGTACTTTTTTTCCATATTGCAGAACATTCACTGAAATCATCGAAAAATAAGGTAAGAGATACTAGAGATGAAACTGTAATGAAACCTTTTTTCACAGACAGAACCCCTAAAAATAACACATGCATTTACTTTTTGAGAGGGGAGAACTGAAGAGGAGTAAAGGACAGAGAGAAGAAAACTTGGAATTTTGTGTTCTGTGTGTGAGGTTTATTTAAGATTTCTTAGAAACAATCCCATGTCCCTTCAAATGTTTGATTCATTTAAATCTCAGCTTTGTTAGCTACCTGTCTCCTAATTCTGAAGCATTATTTTTTTGGCTGCAATTGTTTCAGAAATAATGCACTCAGCAGATATAGAGAAGCTGAGCAATAATAATAAAGTGCATTATGTTCTCATTCCTCATGAAGTCGTTTACTGTGTTTACTTCCTAGGTTTTAAGAAATGCTGTACATGTTGAAGAAGCTGAAGTGGAGAAGTGTGTCAGAGATGTAATGAAAGAAAAGAAGATTGAACAGAAGGATGCAGGGTGTGTTTGGAAAGCTCTCTCTGTTCTCACTTGTTTGCATGTTCTTCCAGCTGCTTAACCTGATGTAATATTTAGGCCATTCAACACAAGTATTCAGAATGAAATCTGAAAATAAGGTGTGGTTATGTTCTTATCAGTTCTAGGAAATAAATTGCAAAGTTTTAGTTTGAATGGATTTGGCATTACTGTATCTCTGTTTTGCAAGTCCCTTCTGTTACTCTGGATTTCTAACTAGTATGATCATTGCATAGCTTGATTACAAGAAGTATGTAATTCCTTAGATATATTTGAGAGAATGTAGTGATGCCTGATTAATGTTTGCATTCATCTGCATAAATAATTAGTGAGTGATGGGGAATAATCAAAATTTCAAAGTCTAATGAAATTCTTCTTTGAAACTATTTCTGGCAAAGTTTGACTGCAAGCCTTGCAAAAAGCTTGGGGGTAGGTGAAGGTGCAGTGGTCAGGATGATAGATGGGGTTTTCTTGTGTCATAACAATTTTAGTCTTTTGGGTTTTCTTCCATAATTTAAGGTAATAGAGTCTGATTGCAGCACTGGAATCAGCTAGAGATGTTTAAAGTATGTGAGATTCAGGTAGCAGTGTTCTTAACCAGTATGCTGTAATTTGTAAAGACACATAAAGCACTTCTTAATTCTGGTGTTTATTTACATGGCATTAACATAAAAAAGGTCTTGTCTGGTAATTCAAGCTAGAATTTATGGCTCAGATGGTCTATTTAAAAACTTTTCTATGGTGTTTTGTTATTATTTCAGGTTTAAGACAAATTTGCATATATCCTTGCTACAGATATCAGGTTATAAAAAACTGTATTTGAATGTGGAAAACCTAAGGAAGGTTCCGTATGATTCAGAAAATGAAGAACACGAGGAGCAGTTAATTGAGGTGAAATAATTTTTAAGATACTTGTGCTGTTTGTTTGTTTCTTTGTTTTTTTCCCCTCCAACACTTTGAAAGAACTTATTGGTAGCATTCTTACCAACTGGCCTTTTGAAAGCTCTTTTCTACTTACAAACTGCAAAGCCACTATAGAAATGCACATTAAAATAAAATCTCAAAGAAAAAGAAAAGTAAACTAGAGTTACTTGCAATGGAATTATTTTGTGTGGAATCAGACATAACAACAGCATATAAGTAGAAGAATAGATTTGTGATGTGTCACTGAAGAATCACTACTAAAAAGATATATAATGCACTTGTCTAACTTTGTAAACCAGTAATTCCTAAATGAAAAAAAAAAAAAAAGAATAGTATTTTCTTACTACTGTATCCCAGTCAATGTCAAAGAAGATAGTTTGATGCTGGAAAATAAAAACAATTTTCTTAATACTTCATAACCAGCTTCTGTGGAAACACTGATCTGTTAAATGAGTATTCACTGGGAATTTGTATTTCAGTTTATAGCTGTTCTATTCCAAAATGATGCATGAGTTCATTTCTGAGGTGAAACAAGTCTTTGTTTCTGTGGTATATTCATACCACACCTTTGTCTGTGAAGGGAAATTACCACATTTAATGTTAAATGTAATAACTTTTCTAATTGCTGAAGTGAGCTGTGGTAGCAGCAGAAAGAGCAGCACGCAGGCTGTGCCCTGCTCCTTGCTGGGTGCTTTCTGCTGTGCAGCAGCCAGCTCTGAACTGTGTGCCTTGGAATACTCGAGCAGCTTAACATGGGAGTGTATTTGTGCAGCTCTGGAACTTGCTGATGCCTCACGAGAATCTGAAGGCCAGGGTCAGCAAACAGTGGTGTGACATCGGCTTCCAAGGGGATGACCCTAAAACAGACTTCAGAGGAATGGGGCTGCTGGGCTTAGTGAATCTGGTGTAAGTGGAAAGAGCATTTCGTTTATTTTTGCAACTAATTTTCAATATCGGTATTTTTTCTAGTTAATGCTATTTCTAATAAAAACTGTTTAGAAGCAAATAGAAAGCAGTATGTTCAACATTTCTAGTGGCTGCACATTGTAAACATGTGATGTGCTTGGGTAAGAGCAAGAAGTGAGGGAAGGGACAGAAATTTGCCCAAGACACCTTATTTTATTTTTTTGTTGCCTTAGGATAGAATTGGTAGGTTGTACCTATCTTAGCTTTAAACATTCCCGAATGTAAAAATTCCTGCTGTGATGAAAAATAGATAAGTTTACATATCTTTCCTAAGCTAACTTTTGGACCAGTTTGAACTTCATATTTGATGTTCAGATCATAATGATTTTATTTTTTTTTTAGTGTATTAGTTCATGCTGAATATAATTTATTTTGCTACCTTTTCTTTGGTTTCAATTTTGTGCCAGTTACAGTTACTAGTTTTCACCTTTCGTTTAAAGCTACAGATTTTAATGTTGACATTAACACATTATTTTTTTTTTTTCTAAGAATTTAAAATCATATTTTACACTGCCAGGTATTTTAGTAAGCATTACACCGATGAAGCTCGTCAGATCCTTTCTCGGTCAAATCACCCAAAGCTGGGGTAAGTCACTCTAGAATTTTTTTCTGGCTGCTTCTATGTGAGAACTTACATGAAGACTGCTAAACATGTGTCCAGAAAGTAAAGAGGAAAATACATGTGAGCTTTTTCCATTAAAGAATGAAAAAAAGGGTAAAAATAGAAATGTGTGAGAAACCAAACACAGAAAGCAATTTCTAGCTCAAAACTAAGTGCACCTTTTTTGTTTGTTTTTTTTCTCAGAATGGATTTCTTGGGCAAAAATGTTACAAATTCTCATCCTTATTTAACTCAGTAAACGCCTGTAACATTGTAGTTAGTTTTATTTGTAATAAATTAGATTTAGAAATCCATACTTATTTTTCACCTTCTTACTGATCCTGTGCTGGGATAGTGTGGATTTCCTCTTAAGGTCCTGTTTTTGTCCTCTAGGTTTCTACTCTATAGTAAGTATTGACAAAGAGGTGTTTTGTTGTTGTTCAGCTTTAAATTTGTTATTGAAAACTTCGCATATTTAAGCATTTAGCTAATTTTACAGGGAAATATACTCTCAAACCAGCCAGATATAAGAATCTGATCCATCTAGCCCCTAGTTCACTTGATGACCTACCAAAAAACAGGAGCCCTTCATGACTTTGATTGTAAATAACATGTGAGACTTTTTACCCAATTACATAAGTGTATAATTGGCACAAATTAATTAACTTTTATTTTTCCTTTCTCCACAAAAACTATTGTTTTAGAATTTCTATTATAATGCTTGTTATACCATACAGCAGAAAACCAGATTATTTTGGCTTGAGCAACAGGCTGAAATAGCCACACTGCAACATTTTTCACATCCAATTTTTAATATTCCAGAGATCTAAGGTTTCAAATGAACAAGTTAAAGTCAGTGTTGATTAGCTTTGCCATCTCAATATTACAATAACTTTTACATGGTTGGATGCACCAGGGAATGGTCTGTAGATTGGAATCAGCTCATCAACAAGCATTACAGAAGAAATGTTGACTGTCACAGCTGTCCTGAAGCAGGGTGTGCCAGGGAAGCTTTGAAGTGTTTCAATCCAACCTGCAAACCCTGGTTTGTGTTGCAGATACTCCTATGCCATAGTTGGCATCAATCTGACAGAGATGGCATACAGCCTGCTCAAGAATGGTGCTTTAAAGGCTCATCTCTACAACGTGGTCTCTGGGTTGCCACAGATGGAGCACTTCCATCAGTTTTACTGTAAGTACCTGCAGCTTCTCTAGTACTGACTGCTCAGGGCAGCCCACAACACAGAGTTTGGGCTCTTGGGAGTGCATTTCCACTCTTTCCTCATTAGCCAGAGCAAGCTGTTTGTCTTCTGCATCAGCTATTGGAAATGCACCTGCTGCTTGAGCATTGTGCTGCAGAAATGTACATTTAAGGATAATTTCTGTGGATTTCTTTATTTTAGATGCTCTAGCCTGAAAACTCAGTATTTGCAGATTTTTTTTTTTGTATTCATTATTACAGCATCCAAGATCAGGATGGGACAGTCCTTGTTTTAAGGGGTTGAAGAGAGTCTAAAGGATCACTGGCTAAATCAAGGCAGGAAATTGTAGAGGTCCTTTTTGCAGATCTGTATTTTATTTTCTTCACAGGTTATCTAGTTTATGAATTTGACAAGTTCTGGTTTGAAGAGGAACCAGAAAGCATTATGCACTTCAATCAGTACAGAGAGAAATTCCATGAAAAAATTAAGGGACTTCTACTGGATTACAATGTGGTACTGACCTTACAAGATACAAAGAAACCTTAATTCTTCTGCAGTATATGAGGTTCTGTATCAAAAACTGAGTGATGCATTTGGGTGAAAGTTTTGTGTGTTTCACCAAAAACTGTCTAACAATACAAGTTGTTTGTTTTTTTCACATTAGAAAAAAAAAATTAGCAAAATTCAGTTGAGAAAGCTTGGACAATCAACTTCTGTTTACAGGTATTTTTATGCTATTCTCCAAAGGGCAGCTTTTTGAAAAGGAAGTGAAACAAAACCCAGCCAACAAACCAACACAAAAAACAACCCACAAATCTCAAGAACCTCTGGATTTCTTACTTTTACATTTTCTTTTATACTTCTTGGTGCAGGAACGTGAAGCAGGTATTTATGCTGCATCATATTTTCTATGAGTAGGTTTGACTGTCAATGGTCTTTTAAAATACACTTTAAATTCAGCTTTTCAATTTTGAATTTAAATTCCAACCTTTTAACGTAACGGTTGAAGTTCAGCTTTTAGTTGAAATTATTGTGGTTTAGATTTTTTGTGTTCCTGTTCCTTTATATGTCATTGATCGTTCCCTCAACAGTGTTAAATTTCTTTGTAATTAAGAGGTCCTCAAAGGAGATGCATTAATTGTTTATAATTTTGGAGAAGAGGCTTAATCCATCAGCATATTGATGTACTTACTAGAAATTACTTCTGGATAAGGAACTTTATCTATGGGTTTGTACCAGCCAATTCCTGTGCTTGGGAGAACTTTATTTTGCAAACAAACAAAAAGGACCATTGTCATCAGCATGAGGACAAGATCCTCAGGCTAAAGCTACTCTTTCTAAAAGTATTCCTATTGTGTAAAAACTTTTGATTCTTTCTAACCTGACTTCAAATGCTGAGGATGATTGGCTCAGAATCTGTTGTCAGCCCTTTCTTTTAGCAGCTTAGGGGGTATTCTTAGGGGGAGGTACAACAGATCTACTTTAGCCCTTTTATAAAGTTTTTTAAAAACCCTTTATTGCAGCTGCAATCTTTCTTTTGTAATAACAAATTCATGTCTGAGTACAAGTCTAAAAAAATATGTATTTTCCATGGAAGGGATGCAACTTTGATGTGTTCCTTAGTCTTGCCTCAGACAATCTAACAGATAGAACTTCATGTCTGAATTGTGACTAATTATTGCTTAGAGCAACTTTAAATGGATTTGGTGTGACCATCATTTTGTTTTCTAAGACCTTCTATTAAATAAGTGCCTTCTGCTGTTTTCAATCAGCTTTTTATTTTGATTCTTCTAACTAGATCACAGCCTTAGAAACTTGAGTAATTGGAGAAAGATTTTTTTTTTTCACCATATACCTAAATGGCTCACAGTGGCACAAAATTTGTATGCTGATACAAGCTTTCATATATTTTTTTAATCATCTCAGGTGAACTAGTTAATTTCTAGTTGATGACTACTCCAGAAGAGATTCCTGAAGAATATAAGCATTGAACGAAATAAGTGGAAGCATGAGGGGAAAAAAAAAGGAAAAAAACAAACAAACAAAAAAAGACAACCCCCTTTCCTCCTTTTTTGTAATGTGTTATTACACTACATAAGTATGAGATATAATATGGAATTCTTGGAGATGATCAGAGCCCACCTGGACATGGCCCTAGGCAGCCTCCTTTGAGGGGCCCTGCTTTAGGCAGGGGTAGGACTGGGGTGATCCCCAGAGGCCTTCCCACCCCAGGAATTCTGTGAGTCTGTCTTGTGTAAGGGGTGGCTTGTACTGCACCCACCCTTTTGCTCCTGATCCCTTAAATGCTGGGGATCTCTTGCTTTGGGAAAGCTGCTGATCAGGGTACACACTACATGTATATGGGGTAACACAGTTCTCTTTTTATCATACCTTAGGTACAGACAAGAGTCAGACTAGTTTAATGTGTTCAGAGTGTTGGGTTGATGCTGTTCTACCAATATAAAAAAAAACCCCAAAACAACAACAAAAAACCCCAGCACTGAAGATGCTCACAGGGAGAGTATTTATGGTTTGCCCTGGCCTGTAAACTGGACAGCTGGACTGCCCAGGTTAGATCCAGACTGGCCATGGGAGGTGCAGTTGTTTTGCTGCTCCCCTGTAGGTGGATCCTGGAATACTCACCAAGGAAGAGCTGGGGAGAGCATTCTGGGATTTGGGTCCTGTGGTGGAGCTGTTTCTCTGAGCCTTGCACACACTGCACATGCCAAAAATCCAAGGAAGGCAGTGGAAAGTGGACTCCCTCCCAGTGGCCCAAGTGGTAAAAAACTAACCCCATCTTCTGTCCAGTTTGTTTTCATTAATAACTTTCTCCACTGTTTGTAGGTCCTTGCAAGCAACACGTGACTGACTTTCTGAATTCCAGAAGTGACCCCAATTATGTCTGGCAGCAGTAAAGGAGATCCTATTTGTTTTCATCTACTGCCTGCCAGCTAGTTTCAAAATTGTTTGAGCCATCTCTAAAGGCTCCCCTGAGCTATGTCTGCAAGCTTTTTTTTTAATTTTTTTTTTTTTACAACAGATGCAAAAGTAATCCACACCCATGTCTTTATGTCTTTCCTGCATTGAAATTTTCACTGGGCTCCCCCTTCACTGGGAGACTGACATTTAACTATTGCTGAGGCTTCTAAAGCCCAGCCATTGAGTTTCAGGGTTCCTATCACACACCTGAGGTGTTTTAGTGTCAAATGTAGTTCAAGCTTTTCATAAGATACATCTTTGCTAGTATCTTTTCCTTCTTAAATCAGTGGATGATCTGAGAGTAAACTGTGGCAGTGTACAAAGAGAAAAAATAAACAAACCATTATCAGAGGAGTGAGACATAAGGAAATAGATTTGTTTGCCTTTGCATTAAGGTGAATGTTTTTGTTGGGCTCCAGTGCACCTTCCCAGGAAACAGTTAGAATTTGCATGTGGTTTTGTATGATCAGCTAGCCCAGTGATCCTGTCTGGGAGTCACTCACTCTGTGTAGACTGGTACTGGGTGTCCCTGTTTGCACCCCTAGGAGGGTTAACTGTGTTATGGTGGTAGGTAGCTAGAAAATGTATTGAAATAGGTAAAATTGTACTTAGAGAAGGCAGGAACAAGTCAGTAGTACTAGTCAGTAGTATTTTATGCTAACTCTGTTGTAGGGTGACAATCCTTAGGTTATGGAAGGCAGGAAATAATGGTAGGCCACTGTTCTGCAAGTTGATATAATCTTTAACATCAAAATTTGTTGCTCACAGGTTATTCAAAGAGTCTTAAAAACTCAGTAAATAATTAATTTACCATCATGTTTTAAATACATATTATCTTACTAGAACTTGCAAGTGCTGTTACTTCCTAACTTGCTGCCTCTTTAAAACATTCACTATGTGAAAGCTTGTATGCAATAGTATTAAAAAAAATTAAAACTGGGGACAAGGTGGTTCTCTAAATTTGTTGTTGTTCCTGCAGGAAATGTTTAACAAACTACCTTCACTTTTGTTGTTTAGTGTATGCTTGAAACATGGTGCCACTCTAGGAACGAATTAATCTGAGGATAAGCAGAAGTTTACTACAAGCAAATTTAAAATCTAGTCTTTCACTAAATAAACACATTGTTTCAGAAGTAACTAACTTGATTGGAAAGCCATCTGAAGACAGTGCTACATAGGGAGAAAGAAACAAAGTTTTTAAAGTGGTTGTGCTTCTGTCATCTGATATAGCCATGTAAAGAATGGGGCATTTTGTCCTGGAGGGCAAAAATTTAAACACCCCAGGTAAATAGTTTTGGACTTTCAGTCTCTGAAAAACAAAACAAAAATGCAACAAAAATTAAGCACACACAAAGCTCCACTGGTTTTCCAGATTTTCCATTCTGGTTTAAATAAAACTTCACAAAAGAAATGATTTAGCCTTGTTTTAGGAATTATGATGCAAAAGTTTGTGTTAGGTGGGAGTTGGGCACTCAGTATCCTCAGTACTGCTGGTGATGTGTGGTGAAGATGTGACCTGTGGTTTCCTTCTGTTGTTCTTGTTTGTGTTGCTGTAGTACCTTGGTGACCCATCCCTGGCCTGATGTTTCTTGTGCCATTCTAGAATCCATCTTTCTCTGGGAACTGAGAACAACCCAGCCCAAGACAACTTGGGGGCAGTTTCTTCTTATGACACTGTGCTTAGATAGCTGCATATGTTAGGAATTCCTGTTTGCCACGATATAAAAGCAATAATGTCTACTGTGATGTCTGTGTAATAGAGATGTTTACAATGGTAGCAAATAAAGAACGGGTTATTCCAAAATATTGTCAACAGTCCTGTCTTTGGCCTGCTAGAAAATGGAATAATTTTCAGTTCCATGCACCTGCACTGGGATATGAGTGGAAGCTTTATCCTACCTTTTTCTTCCCCCCCATCCTCCCAACTTGCCTCCAGCTTGTGCAGAGGCCCTTGGTTCTTGATGCTGTTCTGTAGATGGGCTACTGTACTCTGTTTCAAGTGGTTATTAATAGGGTTATTACTGCTCCATTTCAGTTGCATTTAAAATCCTCACTTTAAAAAAAGCTCTGTCTTAAGCTTTAAAAAACCCCAAACATGCACCAGAAAAAAAAAAAAAAAATCCACGACATACACACCACCCCCCAGCCAAACCCAAACCCCCATAAAACCCCACAACAATGATTTTATTTGCAGGACTTGGGACTCAGAGGCAACTCAAAATGTGAGCGTTTTTGCTGAGAAGGAACAAAATTTAAAAGCTGGAGAACATCTCTGGAGAAACCTTCAAATGTTGATGGTTTATTATTTTTTTTTTTCAGACTATCTTCTGGCATGCCTTCATATAAGCTATGTTAAATAATTTGCTTGGGTTTTTTTTTTTAGTTTATTTGTATCTCTCAGGCAGAATTTGTTTCTTGTCCTGAATTCCAAAGAACAAATACTTCTATTAATGTACCTAAGTGCCATCCCATGAGAACTACAAAAATCTCACCTGTAGCAATTTCTTATTTCTACAGAAGCACAGAACAGGCCCTGCCACTACAGGAACATCCCAGTCCTCCAAACTGTGCATGTCACGTTGATCAGTTATGCAAATGTGTTATTTTAGAAAATAGGACAAGCAAGCAGCTATTCAGGAAATTTAAACTGAGATCTTGAGTACCACGGGAAAGACAAGAAGCAGAGCTTGTCTTCTGAAGTGACATACTTTGAGATATCTGCCACCATTTATCAGGAACATCTTGCACTGCTGTTAAGACTGACTGAGCTGTGTTTCACAGCTTGCATTCCCAGCTGTAAGCCACTTTTGCACGGTGATGCTGCTGCTGTCAGCACAAGTTGCAATTTCCTATTATTAACCATTTTCGAGTATAATGTTCAGTGCCACATTTTTCTTTCATTATTATTTGCTGTCAGGCCAATTTCTGGCTTTGCTGTTGAATAAATCAACCTTTTAAATTGTGACAATTTTGCCTGGGGTAGATTTCATTTTCTTCCCAGGGGCTGGCACGCGGCTGTGTTTTAGATTTGTGTGAACTCAGGTTTGATAACAGAGATGTTTTTGTTATTGCTGAGCAGGGCTTACACAGAGCCAAGACCTTTTCTGCTCTTTGTGCTGCCACTCTGGAGGGTGGGAGGAGACACAGCCAGGACAGGCGACCCCAGCTGACCAAAGGGATATTCCAGACCATGTGGCACCGTGCTCAGGGTATGGAGATGGGAAGGAGGAAAGGGGACACATTTGGAGTGATGGTGTTTGTCTTTGCAGGTTATGTGTGATGGGGCCCTGCTCTCCTGGAGAAGGCTGAACAGCTGCCTGCCCATGGGAAAGCAGGGAATTCATTCCTGGTTTTGCTTTGCTTGTGTGTGTGGCTTCTGCTTTCCCTGTTAAACTGGCTTTACCTCAACCCACTGGCTTTTAGTCTTGCAATTCACTCCCTGATCACACTGGTGGGGGAGGCAGAGTGGGTGCCTGGGGCTTGGTGGCTGCCCAGAATTAAACCATAATGTTAAAATTAAAACTCTTCCTGATGCTTTTTTGTCAGTTACTGTATGGCACCCAATGCTGACAAACGCAGTTACCACCGTTCCATTCTGATGCTGCAAAATTAACAGTTAGTAACAAAGACCCTCTGACAGGCCCTCCTCCAGAAGCTTGTGGAGTACCTGTGAGGTGTGAGAGCTGGCTGGCTGTACCACACCTGGCTGCACTGCCTTCCCAGCAAAAGCACCACCTCTGTGCCTGACCAGCAGCTTCAGGCTGGCCCTGTTCTCTCCCACTGTTCCTCACACACCACACCACCTGAATTTATGACACAACTACCTGACTTCTGCTGCAACAGAAGCTCCAGCATCACTGTGTAAGAACTCATAAAATGCTTTTCTCTTCACAACAGTTTTGATGACATTTTTCCAGTAGGTTCAATACACCACATAATGAGCTCCTTATCTGTGTAACACAATTATTTGCAAGTCTCACCCTCGGCTCTAACACCTGGAACTCAGGAGCTGCTACAATGAAGGAGGTAAGTGCCACAGAACTTCCAGGTGTTAACAGCTTCTGACTAAGCTGAAAGACAGACTGGAGGAAAAGCCACAAAGAAATATTCCTCTCAAGTTGTTTTTTTGGTTTTTTTTTAGTAGTGAAAGTTCTGTACAAAACAACCTATCAAAAAAGCTCTAAAATAGCAGCCTCAACTGAACACTACAATTCACAGAATAGACTCTATCTCCAAGCACAAAAAGCACAAGACACAGGGATTTCTGAAGCTCACTTTCTGTGTAGCACACCTGCATATATAGTAAGCCTTTAAAAATACTTACATTCTCTCTTGGTGTGCCAGTCAGTTGAATTCTTGTGTAGCTTTCTGTTCACCAGCTCCCACACAGCTACTAAAGAACAGGGCACAGCAGATCTCGCCATCAGACATTTGCCAGGTGGTCCTGATGGAGTGAGCAGCCTCATCCCAACAAACCTGGAAAAGATCAGCTCACCTGGCTGCTACTTATAGCAATGCCATTCTTAAAGAGGACTCACACCTGGGAGCTTTGCTGATGTGATCAGGAAGGTAAGGAAGGCTACTAGAGCAAACCAACAAAAAAAAATTGCCTTGTAAATTGGCTCACATTACACCAGAAATCCACTTGTGGATGCCTCTTCTTGTTACAGGAGCCCAAACAGCAAAATAATTCCTGTCAACCATTGCATCCCCTGCCATGCAGGTGGGTGGGAACAAAGCTGACGAGCCCTTCACAGATAAATGTTTTGGAGCTGTGTCCTGTGTGTCTCTGGGGGCATGGGTAAGCTTGCTGACAGGCTTGAATTCACTTCAACAGACACCTAAAAGAGAAACATTTTAGGGATCTGCAAACTTAAAAAGGCCCAGTAATCCACTTAAGGATGTTAATGCTGCAGACACCCATGACAGCTTATTCAGCTGCCAGACATTATAATAAAGCACTCCACTCTGGCCTAATTAAAACAAAGTAATAGTATTCAAAATGGTGATTATGGCTTCACATTAATATCATTATTTGATACATACACCCATCCACAGTCACTGCAGAAAGACTACAGTGCTTTTCCATATTGTTACCAGCAGACACACTAACATTTGTCTGTAATAAAGCACAACCACCTCATTTTCCCTCTAGCATGACTTTAATAGTTAAAAATCAAATCTGTGCAGAGTGTACTTTATTTGTTCACATTACCTATTTGTGGTTAAAAACCACTTCATCTGACAGTTTAAAAGCATTCTTTTAAAACAAAAGAATTAAACATAGCTTGTGCTAAAAAAAACTGCAAGTTACATGGATGCAGTATTATACAGGAGTATAAAAAATCAACAGTATTCTCCAGAAAATATTCTCAAAACAGCAAATAAAGATTAGGCATGTAGGCATGATCCTGAAACAAACAAATATGAATTTAAAAACAGCTAACAAAATTTAAAAAAAAATCCCAAAGATCTGTATAAAAAAAGCAAGGATTCAAAGTGCAGGTGCTCCAGTTTTCATTTTACCATATTATTCAGTAAGTCAATACAGGATACTATTCATTTCATATAAAGTGACAGTGTTCTCAGTAAGATTTAAACATTCAGTTACATTATCTTGCAGATTGTTTTTTTTCATTACTGCTGCTTTACATTGTAGTAAATAAAGACTTATGCAATACAGGCTTTTATTTTCTTACTCTAACAAGGATATAATAGGTTGGTGGTAAAGGTTAGTTTTAAGAACTAAGCTATATTTGCTGTAGATCCAGCCTTAGAAGTAGATATATATACTTTTTTCTCCCCCTAAGATTTTAAAAACAGACTTCAAATTTTGAAAAGAGACTCTACCAATCTGTTCTGGGACCTGCATACACTGTCTTTGGAGAGCACCAGCAAAGCTTCCAAGTGCCCTGGGTAGGAATGCAGCCCTGGGCAGGGTCCTGCTGGAGATCATCCTTTGGTGGCCACAGCTGGGAAAGGGCATTCTCCCTGCTGAACCCAGGGAAAGGCAAATGGGCAGAGACCATCACATTTATCCACATTTGCCTGGTGGGGCAGCTAGGTGGGGATGGACTCCTCACCTTCACTTGAGCTTGCCAGTCTCAGGCAGAGGAAGTTAGGAGCCAGGCAGGTGTCACTGAAATAGTCTTTCATATATTCAGAAAAGTAAAATCAAAGCACATGTTCAAAGCCTCTTTGGAAAAAAAAATTATATGAAATAAAATTATGCTTCAAGGATGTTGCCTGGAACTTATTTTCACCTGAGGTCCTTTTCAGGTTGACAGCGTCCCTTTAAATTTAAGGTTCTTCCCATTTTGGTTCTTTTTTTTCCCCAAGCATCAGATCTCTATATATGTCTTTTAAAAATGCACATAAATATTGGCATCAAGTTTACATTTAGAAAGTAAGAACTAATCTTTACCATTATACACTGACAGCAATATTAATAATACACACACTTCACTGACAAGCGTTATTTTTTTTTCTGTATTTTGAATAAAATTTGCATGTGTAACATTTCCCACAGAAAGTGATTATACTTGAAGATAGTTATGTCTGCACCCCAACATTTTCACATTAGTGAAAACAACTATGTTTTGAAAATACCAGGGCCTCTGCCAGGTACTAATAAATAGAGAATAAAAAGAAAAAAAATGAAATAAAAAACCCGATTGCCTTTTATCCCGACATAGTAGAGATTTCATAGTCACTGGCCGAGGTTATTGGCTTACCCCTCATCCTGATGTTTTTAGCATTGGTAATCCTGGCCATCATGGACACAGGCTTGTCAAAGTACCTGACCAGTGCTGGCTCAGTCAAAAGGGAGGCTAAGAATTGTTCAAAGGTGATGGCCCAGTCCCTGTCGATGCTGGTGCTCCTGCGGAGGGCGGGGGTGTGGCTGCTCCGCACCAGGACCGTGTCCTCGCTGATGTCCTCGCAGTGCAGCTTCTCCTCCTCGTGGGAGCCCGTGCTCAGCACCGAGTAGGAGGACATGGAGCTGTCGTCTTTCGTGTCATCATCAGAGATGAGCATGGAAGAGCAGGCTCCGTTGTCCCTGGGGGAAGAGTCTTCCAGCTTGATGTCCTCCATCTGCATGCCCAGGGCGCTGTCGGCGCCGGCGGCCTCCTCCTCGCCGGCCACCAGGCCGCCCTGGAAGGCCTTGTGCTGTTCCAGGGGGTACTGGTGGTGCTCCTTCTTCTGGAACAGCTCGCTGGGGATGGCTTTGCTGCAGCTGCTGTCTGTGTCACTGGGGGGCTGCATGCTGAAGAGCTTCCCAACCTCCCCGATCTCCAGCAGCAAGCTCGTCACGGCAGCCGTGGCGTGGTACAGGTCCTGCTCGTTGGGGTCTTCACTGAACATGTTGTACATTGTCTTGCACAGCTCAATGAACTGCCCCTAAACACAGGGGGAAGGAACATTAATGAGAGCAGCAAAAAAGATCATGCTGATGTCTTCCAAATCAGCTTTAAAAGTCTGAAATTGAGGCAGGACACAAGAGTTTATGTGACTAAAGGTAAATTTGAAATCACCCAGGTGCAGTCTAGGAAGCATTTTCTATGACTGTTGTGTCTCTCAAAGGTATCTAGAATAAATTACTGAATGTTTTGTCCAACACACCACAAATATAATTCTCTACAGCCACAGGAGGGCAACAGAGGGTGAGCAATGAGACACTTTGCATTAATTTTGGTGGATTTTCTTGTAGGAACAATGCTAAGTATAATTAAGGGTTTTCTAAACCTGATGAGAAACAATGAAAAATGAAGACCTGCAGCATTCCTTACCTGACAGGAGTAACTTAGTTGGATACAAGTCTTTTGGAATTCAAAACTGATGAATTAAATATGAAGATTTGCTCAGGGCTACCTTAACTAAGAATCACACTTTTACAGGAAATAAACCTTCTCTACATGCTCTGGAGGAAACTGCTATCCCAATGGGTCTCCTCCTCCCTAGCAGCTGTGATTCTAAGGGGATTTGAGATGAGCAGTACAAATTACAGAATAAAAAATACTATTTTCAGCTTATTAGACATTAAGAGCTGGCTGGTGATATTCAGTGTCACATCCTTTGTCTAGAGATCAAAATAATATCTTTTACCATTCCTATGTGTGTGTATCTCATTTTTGTGATGTTTTGGGAGCTGAATGCATTTGGGAGTTAAAGCATTTTGTAAACAATAAACTTCTGCAATCAGCTGACTGCAACTCTGGTGAAAAAAAAGTATCTGCTCAAAATAAAACCTTTGTTCAGTGCTAATACACTGAATATTTATAGATATGTGAGGAAAGATTAAATAAAAGAAGGGTCAGCAGAAGTACCTGATTCAGCTTGGGCAAGTCTTTTGTGTTTTTTGCTTTGGATTTATTCTCTTGGCTCCACATTCTCAGGTAATTTCGATTCTCTTGTGAGTTCTTCTTGCCTATTGCCAACAAATTACCCAGAGATGGAGGAAAAAATCCATGAAGAAACCTTACATTATTACCTTTATTCCCCATTTTCCAAAGGAACATCTTTACATGAAATGAAAGATGTAACTCACACGGAGACACCAAGCATACCTTTGTCTGTTTTCAGACTCACTGTAACAAACCCATCATCTATTCCATGTTTGTTCCTGCTGTCTAGGCCAACAACTAGGAAGTGGAGGGGCAGGGGGAGAGAGAGATCAGTGTGGGTTTAGATATAGACATTGTTTTCACGTGTACAGTGCAAAATAACAAAATGTTTACAAATATTTACAAACTCTGGTAAAAAAAAAAGCAGAGTAAAAATTACAAGAATAAATTATGGTTTTTGCTTGTTCTTAAACCTGCCTAAAAATTCCATTTAATTTATAATACCACTGCTGAGGCTGGGACAATCTTAGGTTTTGTCCACATTGTACAAGGATTAACCTGTGCTAGCACAACACACCCCCTAGTATGATATATATGTTTGGTGGCTATACTAGTGCAGCTTCTTTCACCTTTCAGGACTTGAAATTGTCATTTCTAGACTGTTAACTCTTACCTGTATTTTCAAAAAACTTTCCTCCCACTTACAACCTGAAGGATGGGTTATGTTTTTCTTGAATCAGACAGAAACTTCACATCAAGTATCACGAGAAAGAGAAAGCCACTTAAAGCAGCAGAGATGAGATGCTGGCTCTCGTTATGGCACATAAGGTTTCAAACAACTCAACTACATTTTGATGCATCTCTTGCTCTTGTTTTTTTAGAAGGTTTTAAGTTCTGATCCAAAAATATCTTGAAAGCAAATCTATTAATTCTTATTCTCCATAAAATTATTTCTACTACAACACACTTACAGCATTATTCTGCAAGTGCTTCTACAATACACAATTCAGGGGACTCTTAGTGCCTGCACACAAAGATATTAACACATATACAAATGCTTCATGCTTCTTTTTGCAGAAAATACTTTGCTAACAAAGTTTAATCCACTTAAAGAGTAGCTCCCTACAAACACATGTTGATTGAAATGCATCACCTCACCTTCTCATGCCCGAGACAAAAGAGGCCTACCATGTGTACAGTCTGGTGTGATGTCCTCAAAAAAGTACTGAGTAGCTTCAAAAGCAGAGTCTGGCTCTTCTTGCTCAGGGGTTGGATCTAAGCAACACAGCAAGAGTCTTTCATTAAAAATCCCACTCTTTAATTAAAAACTAAAAGATATTTCCATTAATACATTTAGAATGTAGTTTTCTAGAAGCAGGAGGGTGACAAACTCTGGTAATCATCTCTTTTTAACTCATAGGAGATGAACAACTGGACCTGAATTGTCTCCTTCCCAACAGCCAGGGAAGGAGCTGTCTCACAAGGAGCTGGTTGCTTTCAGAGGCTGGCTTACCCATCTTTCCATGCCTACTTCCATTACTTTCCTCTGTGGAGCTCAGTGTGTCCTAAGCAGGGTTTGATCTCTTTCCTACCTGGAAACAGTCTGTCATCATTTGGTATGAGCTTACCTGTCCCCAAATATGAGAATCTGTATTCTTAAAAACATTCTTAAAAACAGATACTTCTTGTAATAGTTCAATTTCTTTTTATATTTTTAGTACTTTTTAGAAGTATTTAAATTATTTTTCCCAGTTAAATTACTGAATCACACAGGCCTACCTCCAAGCAAAGCCAGCTGGGAGCAATCAGCAACATTCAAAGAATACAAAAGTGAACATCCTCCAAAAGTTTTTAGATATGTTTACCACAGCATGTAAATGTGCACAAGAATTAAACTACTCAAGCAGTTGCAATGTCCTTAAAGTGCAGGTTCAGTGAGGACAGCAGTAGGTTCTTTATGGTGTGTGTGTGACAAGCCAGAGAGGACACAGTTCCAGTATGGCATTTTCACAACTGTTCTGAGGTGTTTTCATCCCCTCTCCACCCTAAACTGCCTCCCTCACTTAGCTGAGTCCAGGTTTGTACAGCTCCCTGGAAAACATCTATGAAACCACCTGGAGCTTCCCTCTGCCATCAGTTGAGCCAGTCCAGAGGGGAACTCAAGAAGAAAGCCTGGGGACAGAAATGAGGAGCCAGGACATGCAGGAACATATCAAATCAGCTTAATTTTCCAACTCCTAAATAGAGTGCATTATGGCAATGTATGTTGAAGAACACTGGATTTATGCCTGGAGGAAATCACCAACCCCAGTTTAACATGCAAGAGACATTTCTATGCTTGTGGAGGAGCAATTGAGGGCTTATGAGGGTACTTTCACACTTTCCAAATCTGTCTGGTTAGAGTAGAAGCTTTCTTATTTTACTGCTGCTTGAACAGCTACAATAATTCCCACAAATTAATTTTTAATTGGGAAAGCCAGTCATAAGCAACTCTGCTCCAAATTCCTGTTCTCAGCAAAACAAGAGCTATTTTAATATTTACTTACCAGGCAAAACATGCATTTTATACAGCAGCTTCAGCTTCTCTGTAAGATCTCCATGGCATGCTGCACCTAAACAACATTACATGTGGTAAATCATTAATCAGTATTCCGTGCCATTTCATTTGTTACTGCTGCAATATTTTGGTTTAGAAGTTGCCACATTCACTCTGGGAAGTACTGTACCCCTTTACAGCTCAAGATCATAAGACAGTCACTTGACTTCTAAGATCATACAGTAAAAACAGTAAAAGAATGCAGGCAAATCTAACCTGAATTTCACACTTCATTCTTGGGCCCTTTATTAAATGTCTAATACATAACACTCCATCTATGCTTACAGCATTATCACTCAGAAAGGCCTCCAGCTGGAACTTAACAAGACCTTTTTTGTGTGGACTTCAAAGCTTCTGATCTGAGGACCCAATAACAACATCACATGTCTCAGAGCAGTAAGGGGAAAAAAAAGTAATTCAAGTAAACAGCATTTATCATAGCCTAGCCATGATGTTCAGGCAATACTTTCTAGTGAGTTTTCCACATCAATCCCTATTTCTTTCTGGGCTAGAATTAGCTGTATGAAATCCAAGAGGTCTATTGAAGTCCCTTCTCCCAATTAATTAAATGGACAGTAGTTAATTTCAAAGTAATGAAATAACCGATAATCAGACTTTTTCATAAATCTCACTTGTGACATGCAATCCCTAAATAAATGAATTAACTTTCAAAAATCAGATTGTGCAGAGATTTACTTCACCTTACAGGTGACTCTGTCAACTTACCTCTGCTATGCAAACTACAGAGTGTGCTGTGGCAAGTACTAACCATCACAGTTTCTTGTAAAGCTTAACACTCCAATAAATACAGATGTTAGGCCAAAAAACTGAGCACATGTACATTAGCCATTTTGCTTTCAACATGGTTCTTTTTGAGCACAAAACCTCATTGTGTTCCTCTCTGGTAGTTCACACCATGCAGATAATGTGTTCTCTTCTGGTAAAGGCAACATGAAATAACCAGAGGACAGAATGGGCTGCACTTCTGCATCCTCCAGCAACAGGGAACTGCAAAATAGGATTCAGGGCACAGGGCGACACGTGTAGGCTTGTTCCTCTCTCTGTCCCCAGATATGATGAGAACTGTAAAAGCTCCATAGCTGCTATTTGACATAAATCTGTGTGTGCTTCCTGGTGTACACTTTTCCTTCCTTGTAATGCATCCCTTTTCCTTTCTGCTCAAAATTACAAAGAGCATTGCCAGCAGGTTAAGGGTGGTGATCCTGCCCCTGAAAGGCTGGGAGAAGTGGTAAGGTTACCACTCTGCTTTTTAAATATCCTCCTGCCTTCTGTGGCTGAAAAAACCCTGCTTGGAAAAAAAAAAACCAAAAAAAAATACTCAGGTACCCCTTGCAAGACTCACTTTCCATGGTGCTGACTTCAACAGGAGGCTGTGACAAGTACTGCAGTCAGCAGCAGCCACTGGGGTGGTGGGAGAGCTGAGTGCTCTGAGAAGGGAGCATTGCAAAAACATGATGGGAGGCAGGAGGCCACTTTGAGTCTGTGTAGAGATCTCTGTAGCTTACTTGGATGTGCAGTCAATAGCTGTCATGCTATAATGCAGTGTGCTACAGGAGTGCAGGGGAGCTTTGTCAAGACTGAGTACCCCAAAGAGCTCCTGACCAAGGCTGAAAACCTTTTCTGAGCAGCACAAATCACTGGGCAAACCACTCCCATATTTGGACTATACTCTTGGAACAGGGCACAAAGTAAACATAAAGAATACACCAGGTTCTTCCATCTTTGCTCAGCTGAGGCCCTAGAGGCACCTGAAGTAGGATTATCTTGAGCCATTTGTTGTAGGGACAATGAAAAAGAAATGGAATTATTCAAAGTCCTGGGGCATGGTGAAATATGCTCAAACAGGTCCATTGTTCTTTCGTTGACTGCCTTGTCCTTCCTACCACTCATGTGCTTCTCAATAAAAAAGGGGTCAGCAGGGTTAATTTACCTTTTAGGAAGAAAAAAAAAGAAGGTTCTCGAACCACAATAGGCTAAGTTTCTGAAAAAATAAGAGTTATCAGAATGAGTTATCAGATTGTTTTGCCCATTGAAGATTTTAGTTCAGTCACGTTGGCTTAAAGCCACATTTGTGCATTTTACATTTATTTCTGTTCACAGTGCTCAAGACTGGCCCTTGCTCTTATTACACATTCCTGGTTCCAAAACTTGCTGTCTCAGTCAATAGCTGGTTGACTGCTACTAACAACATCCTGTAAACAAGAAGAGGAGCTCATTCCTGGGTCCTCAAAAGGCCATTGAGTGTTGCCTGGCAAACAGTACCTCAAATACAAATCACTGCACCACGGAAGCACTGGGATTTTTTGGGTGGTGTGAAGGGGAGGTGTGCAGCCAGTTTTACTGTCACAGTTATTTTGCACTTACAAGAGAACAGGTGCTACTACTTCTGTACAGAGGTTTTAATGCAAGGCTGCCTTTGGAGCCCTAATGCTTAAACATACTGTTACAAAGAGCTGCTGAAAACCAGACTGGGAGACTTTCACTCTCAAAAAGGATCAAAACATGGAGCTGGAGGAAATTCCAGGTTGCCATGAAATGACACATGGTAGATGGTGAGATGTTGGTCACCTAGAGCAAACAACTCCTGCTATATTTAAAATAGGAGTGGATGGCTCCTGACTCATCTTTGCTTCCTTTTGTTAATCCTGGGGCTCACAATGTCAACTTTCATCGGCTGAAATCCTGCTTATTCAAGACTAAAAACATTCAGCCTCCCTCTCTGACCTGCACTTTCTCCTTCTCAGGGGACTTCCAAACTGCTTTCTGCAGTCTTGGTTAGTGATTTCCTAAGCAAAAGAGGTAGTACCTCACACTCTAACTATGCCTTGGGGAAATACACCATTAAGCACCCGTGTTGCAGTTAATTTTTGTGTTGAGAGTTAGCAGCCAGTGAAATCCTCAGATCCTAATAGATTTGTTCATGTATTTTCCTTTTCTCAGTATCATACACCACTGGCTAATGTAGATTCACCTACTAAGACCAGCCTGTTGGAGTGCAAGAAATAGAGGCCTCTCTGAGACCCTCAAAAAGAGAAAAGAATGTAGAGATTGAATTAAAGCCTGTAGAGAAATTAGAATATATTAAGCCACAAAGACATGAAGTAGAAGTTTTAGTTTTTAAGAAAGTTAAAGTAAGTAGAAATATGTTTTAAGTGCTTTAAGAAAGCAAAAAGCCCTAAAGCCTAGTTTAAAGTTCAGTACCTTAGCTCTAGATATAAGAAAAACACAGTAGAACATTGCTGGCATTCCTAGATAGAACCATTTATGTGAATAGATAGAACTATGTGTGTAAATACGTGTAAGAACTGACACTGCTTTTAGTACTTCAGAATTTAATTCTAATAGGTGTAAAAAGAATATTTTAGAATTGTGTTTTTAGCTGATTGGATGATTTATAAATAAAAATCTCCCTTTATTGGGGCGCTCTCTCTCTCTCTCACTCACACATGGAAGAAAGGAAGAAGACACACAGAAGAAGAACGAAGAAGACACATAGAAGAAGAAGAAAGAAGAAAAAAAGAAGAAAAGTTGCATGATCTGGTACTACTGCTTTGCTTTGGACTTTATGCCAGAAAAAACTGCATTGTCCCGAGCTGCTCCTGCTCAGGACATAGCTGAAAACTACAGCACGGACTTCTTAGCACTCTGAACTCCTGCCTTCGAGACTGATGTCTTCCCATGATAAACCAAACAAGAACTGCTCTCGTCTCTTTTTCAGACCCATGAAAAACTTGACACCAGCCTAAACCCCGGAGGAAACCACAGTCACAGGCATGACAAAACGAGCTGAGCAGAAACAAACTGCCTTGTCACGTTAGTCCGAAAGCGCTGCGGATCCTCCTTACTTAGTCCCGAGACGAATTCGCGGAAGTTGATGAGCAGATCTCCGTTTTCATCCAGCAGCCTGAACAGGCGGGCAGCCAAAGTGTCAGAGTGAGTTCCACAGGCCCAGGGGAAGAGGAGGGCGAACATGCCCTTGAACTGCTCGAAGTCAATGCGGTACTGCTCCAGGTAAGGCAGGCTGGGGTCGTGCCGCTCCGTGGCGTTGCTGTTCCCTCCCCAGTAGCAGCTCGTCAGGTGTTCTGCCTGAACAGAAGGTAAACACCAGGAGATTGTCAGCACCTCTAGAAACAATTCCTTGCTCTCTGTGATAGATTCCAAATAACTCTTCCACAAGCATTCTTAAAACGATGCAATATAACAGATGCATTTCAATTTATCCACTTCTGGAAGTGGTTTCTCCTATAACCAGCCTAAAAAATCATTCCTCTATTAAAACAAAAGGACTTTTTCTGCCTTCCAGGCAGATGAAACATGAAATACCTGTTTCAGCCAGAGCTGTGACTTCACAGGGTTGTTGTTCTTAGTCACCCTCTGCGCCCTCATCACGCAGTCAAGTCAGAAGTCTCATGAAATCTTTATTTAATCTTTAATCATATGAAAATAGCTCTTTATGTGAAATATTTTTTGTAGATTCTCAAAATTACTGAATAATGTACTATTCTTTCAGTCTGCTGAAGTCAGTGGAGGTTCTGGAGCTGATTTTAGATCTAATTCAAAACAATTCGGAAGCTTAGAGAAAAAGATCCCAGCACTGCACAGCAATCAACCAGGAAGGACTGTCTGACTTGTCTCATTGATTTTGTGGAAGACTGAAAGAAGGCATTGCAGGATTTGGACAACTTGGACTTGTCATTACAGATGGGAAATTAAAAGGAAATAAATTCTTCATCGTATTAAAAAAAAAAAAGAATCTCTTGTTATAACAAAACAGAGGAGACAGACAAGACAGTGTCTTGTTTTAAGACACTGTGCATAAAGGTGAAGCTAACACATTTAAATGCTCACCTTTCAATTTGTGGATCTAATGGCAATGCTGTACAACCAACTTACAAAGACACATCACTTTGTGGCATTAAATTCCTATGTAATGCATTAAAGCATGAACAATGGCAAAAATCAGCTATTTTGATACAAAAGTATTAGCTGTCTGAGATAATAGAATATCTGTGATAAATCCCAAAACTTGCATCAGGAAGAGAGAGACATCTCTTCAGTTTCTAATGACTGATCAAAAGCCTCTGTCTAATTTTTAATTTTACTTTTTTATCAGTATGCACATTTTTACCCCGAGAACAAATCAATTAGTGAATTAAACCTTTCCCAATGTTTTAAAAACTGCTTGAATTTAGGGTTTTTTTGTATATCAACAACACAGCAGGTAATTCAAGTCTGTATCAAGATACCCAATAAGAGCTGACAGATTTGATCTGGTGCTTAGAAAAGACAGAGTCTCACATCAGAAATGAACATTTACATTTCCTGGAGGCACATGATCTCATTTTCACTTAGCTTACCTTGAAAAGCGCGTACAGTTCCTCCAGCTCATCGATAGTAAAAGAAGTCTCTGTCACAATAGTTCGTACCTTTTGAAACACAACATTAACAGTTACAGATCTGAAATCCATGTCTCACAGAAAAGCTAAGTTAAACTTCAGAAACTGACTGAACTTATTATTTGTAAAGAACATTATTCCAGTACTGACCACATTGCGCTTTGTAGTGTCTTCGAGGGTTTGGATGACTTTCAGTCTTTGTTTGAACCTCATTTGTTCAATTAAATCTGCCCGGATACTTCCAAATTTCTTGAAAGAGAAAAAGTAGTACATGACTGTCTGTGTATTAATATTCAGAACATTTAGCTTGCCTTTAATGTATTAGAGAAATTGATTTAATTACATGATGCACCACAAATGAAACTGCTGTTAACACATTTTTCTAACACATTACAAAATAACAAAGACTTTAGGAATATACACTAGATTATATTTTTCCCAAGAACTTATTTTAATTTGAAAGGTTTTTATTCAATTTCAAACTCTCTCATTTCAAACTGTAATCTCATTAATTAGAAATTTCTTGCTTGGCAAATCTGTGGATAGATTGTTTTGTAAGTCCTCCAGCAGAGTTTTATTTCATCTTGTCCTGAAATGTCTCATAATTACAACAGAAAGAGGATATTTAACTAACTGGATCTCTAATGGCTGAGACAGCA
Source organism: Thryothorus ludovicianus (assembly GCA_013397245.1). Classification (NCBI taxonomy): domain Eukaryota; kingdom Metazoa; phylum Chordata; class Aves; order Passeriformes; family Certhiidae; genus Thryothorus; species Thryothorus ludovicianus. Next base: position 199,136 of record VZTB01012114.1, on the reverse strand, counting down.
CAGCAGTCCTTCCATTCTGAGGATCTGAAACCAAGTAACAAGAATGTAATTTCCACTAGTTAAATATTCTCTTTAATATCCAAGTCTTACTTTCAGAACTTTTTCCTAATGCACATAACAGTGTCAGGGAGCTCCTGCACATACTACAAAAGCATCATAGGGACAAAACCTATTAGGGAATAATATTCCATGTTTTCATTTGGAGAAGAATGCCTAATCCCTAAGATTCATTTTTGTAGAAGTATATGCAGAAGTTTCTTGCCATCCAAAACACCCTTAGGAATGCACAGATGATCAGCAGGAACAATAATTCCAGACATCATCTAAAGCATACAGGGGTGGCAGGACACCCTTTCATACAAGATGGATTTATAATTCCACTGCAAGTGCACCTACATCAGCAGGTCATAATATGCTGGCACATTCTTGTAAAATGAAATTAATGCCAAAGCTGCATTTATCTATAAAGGTGTTCACCTTTACCATGTACCTTGGAAGTAAAAAAAATGCTTCGTGTACTTGTGAGCATGTTGCAAATAATGAAGTCTTTTGACAAAAATGGAATGTAGATAAACATTCAAGAGTATCAAGCACCACAGAAGTCACAAACCCTTGAAAATGCAGATGTTTTGTGGCTCTGAGGCCACATCTATTCCAGTAATCAGTTTATTCACTGGCCTGGGGGCCAAATAAGAAGCCCTGTTCACATTCAGAAAACTAAAACTCACATAGTCTACAAAAAAGGAAGGTTGCAGGTGGTTACCTTAAAATGGCCAAGATTCAGATACCACTGTACACACAGCTGAAGTGCTGAAGGCCTATTTTTTTTTCCTAATTATCTAGCACACAAATTAAATGAGTCAAACATGTAACAGCTCTGATATGAGTCTACACTCCACAGACAGCTAGTGACTTATGCACAGGCTTTTAAAACTGCATTATTTCAGTCACTTCTACTATAATTATTATGACACCAGGATCCATGGCTTTGAATTAAATGCAAAATTGAATGAAAGGATAAGAGATTTCTTACTAAAAACTATTTTCAGTAAATTAAGAAAGTGCTGGCAGTGTAAAATGCACTTGTTATTTGTATTCTCTTATTTAAAGATGTTTTCTTCTTCGAAAGCAGAAAGTCTGCTCAATATCATTGCAGAGAGGGGTGCTAATCACTTATTTACCAAGAAATTCTTCTGCATCTCTGCAATTTTCACTGGAGACTTCTCATATATGCATCTGACATGATTACCTAAGAGCTGGACAGTGTCAGAGCACGATGGAAAGCAGGTCTTCATAAAACAATTCAAATACTGTGCCTTTGCCAGTGCCATCAAGTTCTCAGACTCATCACATTGCCATGACAAATAACATAGGGCAGTCTGGAAGGGACAAGGTTTTCCCCTCTCATTGAGGGTGGTGTGTGTATGCTTGAGGGAGGGCAAAGGTCTCCAAAAAACCCCATATTTTCTTCAGCTGTGGGTCTTCCTATTATTTTTAAATTATAAATGTCTAGAAGATTAAGAATAGCTGGTTACTCAGCAGTACTGGGTAACTCTTAGCAGTTAAAATCCTAAAAAATAACAAAAATATGCACATTTAGTTGATATTTCATTCTTTGTAGCTGTAACAAAGCTATCAGTGAGTTCCCAGTCCTGAGTGCACATAACTAATCAAGAATCGTAATAGGTGTAACAGATGCCCTCAAGTTTTTGAATCTTAATTAGTTTACTAAATAATTTTTTTTTGTTTTTAGAATAGATTAATTAACAGCAGCAACTCTCTTGAAACTACTTCTCTCTTTGCAACCACTTCCTGCTTTCCTCACGGTTCCTCACTGCCCATATTGCTTGTTTTGCCTGATTATTCTGAAGTTGTTATTGGTTATTCACCCAGAGGGAGGTACAAGGTTCTGTGCTGCAGAAGCCCCAGAAAGACAGACCAGCTCTGCACAGAGTCAGGTTATTCATTTTAAAGCAGTTCAGCCAATGCAAGCAGTCTTCACCATGAGGAAAATGGAAAAATGCAAGGGAAACACAACTTCACACAAACACCTTCCTGGCCATTCTGACATCTACCAAACATCCATCTACCCTGACACACTTTTCCCTTCAGCACAGAATACTTCCTTATTAAATGTGGTGTGTTAAAACCAGGAGGGTTGAGGGGCATAGGAAGTGCTTTGAGAAAGCTGTGCTATTGCTAAGTGTAAATTGACTTCCTAAACTCATTTACCCCACATGTCAATGGAAGGGAATAATGGAAATTAAGGAGAAAAAAAACTTTACTTTTTCCTTGATTTTTATAAAAATATGTCAGTGTAACCATCAGAGATATTTTAACTGATGCGGGATTTTTTTTTAAATTTAAGGGTAATTAAACCAGTCTGCAGATTTTAGTTGGTTTTGTAGGTTTTGTCCTGTCCTTTAATAGATATTAGTTATTACAAGCTCCTTTCATTTGAATTTTTTGTTTTTTTAGCTTTGGTGATAGCAAAGAATATAGTGACCCATGGTCACAATCAGCACTTCTAAGAAAATGAAAGGCAAAAGAAATAAAGTATATAATAGAAAGGTCTTCTGAAATGTTACAGATTTCACTACTATTTCGGTTTGGAGAAGCACAAAAAAGCTTAAATGAGAACTTTTTCAAGTTTAAATGAGAACTCTTTTCAAGTTAAAAGCTCAGTCTTTTGTTTGTAAATTGCTTTTTGGTTGTGGGCTGCTCTCCTTTGAGGCCTCAGGCTTCTTTATGAAACATCTCCAGTTAAAAGTTTTGGTTAAAAGAAGAAGAAAGTCTATTTCCTCTTCCTTGCTCCATTTCAGCCTTCTCAGATGAGTCTGCGTTTCTTTTAGGTCCTTTCTTTTTCAAGCAAAGCCAAACTACAGAGTATCAAATTCCTCTGTGAAGCAGAAGTGTGTGTTGGCAAGTTCCTGTTAAGAAATCTTATCCTACCTCATAGGAAGACCTGATTAGCCTGAAGATATCCACCTCAGGATAAGGCTCTACATCATCACTGAGCAGGGAGTGAAGATGAGGAATGGGAGGAAGAGTGCTGTCCTTATTAGTTACACTGTCCAAATATCTGGTGGGGAAAAAAAAAAAGAGAAACCCAAGATAAATTAGTATGCCCTCCCTTCTGAGGGTTAACAGCACAGGGGTTACATATTGATTATTAGATGTAAAATTAATGAAGCCACTCTCTAGGAAGTGTTAAGGTTATACTACTGAAATTTATTATGAAAAAATCCCAAAGTTCCAGCAGTATGTTGAAAACTAAATACCACTACCAAGCACAAGAAAATCAGAGGTTACACTCAGCAGCATTAGTTCCAATTAAACGGCTCAAGTCACTCTTTCCATCATCATCCTGTTTCACTGAAATCTATTTGTTCAAGATCCTACCTAATTCTTCTGAGTCCTACTTAGTCTATTCCCAAAACAATTTTCCTTGACATCAAGACTTTCTCTTAGTAACATTTAAAAGGTAGCAGGCTGAAATAACAAAATTCATGTAATCCACTAAAATAATGAATCAAGTTGAATTTCTATAACCGGGTTTGAGAAGTTTATTTGAATGTCTTGAAAGAAGAATTTCTATCTTGATAGTCACTTAGCATTATTTTAAAATAATATAAGGAGTACCTAATGTGAACGAAAGGGGACTTCAAACATGTAAAAGATTTACATGTATGGCACTAGTTTAAATTTAGTATTTCAATACAGAATACAAATCAGAAAAGCAAGCAAAAAAACCAAAACTCAACAAAAACAAAGATACTTAATCTTCTGTAAATAAATACCTTCCCAAGACTGTCATGGCTTCTCCATCATCTTTACAGTTAAGCAGCTTGTCTACATTAGCTTCGAGGACAGCGAGTGCTAACTGAAATATCACCTTTATTCCTTCACAGAAGAAACAATCCACCACTACCACTGCACTTTCAAATGGCATTACACTGAGGAAAAGAGTGAGGAACCAGGACAGGGAGATGGTGGAGATTACACCCAAGTCCTGCATGCAATCATAAAGCTGTGGAATGTAGTCACGAGCCAACTCTTCAAAGACACCCTGATCCACCAATGCTCCTGTTGAAAATAAATAAGGTTGAATTAATTCAGGAGCAACTGACACATTGCCATTCAGGGGAGGAAAAAATATCTATTTATTCTATGTATACAAATAAAACCCCCTAAGAATATTTTGCATGGTGCTTATGCACATTTTCTCACTTTCAAATGACAAGCAGATTCCATTACACTACAGAGCTATACTACAAATTAAATGGTAATAATTTTTTTTCTGATTTAATTATACACTCCATAATAAATAAAAAAGGATTAATTTGGTCTAGCACCAGCAAAAGTTAAATAGTGGCTTGATATTACCTTTACTAATTGGAGTGAGACCTCAGCATCACCTCTTGAATGAGGCCAGGGTGACTGTGAGGGTTTAGATTTACTTCAAGAGAACCCCATGCCATAACATGAGTGTTTTAACCAGGCCAGGAAGAATAATTTCTAAGGCTGAGTATCTCAAGTACTTGTGAGATACAATAAAAACAGATTCCATGAAAAAATGAAGTCACTCTCTTCCACATACAGAAGGAAGCTCATCTGACAACACCACCTTTCTGGTATTTGTGCCCTTTCACATCAGAGGTACAGGCACAAAGATTTCTACTGCAAACTGCTCAAGCCACTGTTTCCACCTTATCTTAATCAGCTAACTGGATCATCTAAACCTCAAATTTTAGCCTCCCAGCTCTTCTTAAAAATCTGCTTTGCTTAAGCCCACTTTAGAATGCCATCTGATCCTAAGCAAGTGATAAACCATTAACTATAACATTACCTCTTAAGGAAATTGCCTTTATATTCTTGAGTGAGCCATCTTGCCACTAGCATGCACACATGCATCTACCCATAAAATTGTTTCAGTACAAATAACACCAGTTAATTTGGTTATTTTTTTATAGTCTCATTTCAAAAATGTCCCCATAGCATACCAACAACTCTTGTGTTGTAGTAGTCAGGCAGCATACGCTCACACAGAGCCACCAGCAGCCAGAAAGCTTCCTCCTCTTTTGCATACAGGAGGAGCACTGAAGTCACAATATTCATGGCCTAAAAGAAAGGAAAATAAAATTATTCAATATCTAGCACTGTCCCTGGGCAGGTAAGTGGTTAGGAAATTAGCTACATCTCCCCCTGCAGATCCCAAACTGTTCGAGTACTTCCCTGTAAAAACAGCAGTGTTTCCCAGTGCTCAAAGAAAGGCTTAAGAAAGCCTCAAATCACAAAAAATTGTAAGTTTTTTTTGTTGTTGTTGTTGTTTCACTGGGGTTTTTGTTGGGTTTTTTGGGTTGGTTGGTTTTGTGTTGCAGATTTTTTTTAAGAAATCAAGATTTTTCTTCATAGTCAAGGCCTGGATCAGAACTGCAAGCATCCCTGTTACACTGCTACTGATATTTTGCCATAGGTGCTCTTGGGGAATCTGGGCCTGGTGCAGCCAAAACACCTCCCACAGCACTAGTGATGTGCCTGAATTCTCTCAGTAGCTGAACCAAATCTCAAGGTTATTAATTGCTGTGACAGCTTTAGGGACCAGAACTGAAATATCTTTCAACTGCTCCTCTGTTAAATAATCTTTACAAATGTCGCAGCTATTATTTAGTACCACGTGTTGTTAAATAATTTATGATAGTGTCTGTTAGAACTGCTTGCAGTTACTCATGTTGCATGTAAAAGTCTGAACAATCAGACATTAATCAGGCATCTTAATACTAATGAATTTAAGTTTCCTCTTTACAAAAGTATGTAGGAAGGCAAAAAAAGGCCCAGATGATAAACCAAAATTAGATAGTAAGAAAGAATGATTCAGCATCAGAAACTAAAGTGACTTGAATTATGGGCATAAGAACCTCAAAACCATGCACTGGGGTCAGCATTAACTCCACAGATATATGGTTGGGACTCACAGTGATAGCTCCGAGGATACTTTATTTTTTGCCAAGTGTTTGTGGATTTTTTTGCTTGGTTTTGTGGTTGTTTTCTGGTTTTGTTTCTTGTCATTATTTTGAATGACTGCATGGTATTATTGAAAGAGGAAAGGAGGTTCTAGAGGGTTATAACTAATACACTGAATAATAATACACTATGAAATGGATAGATAAAAATAGAAAAAAATTTAAGGCTGAACACAAAGAGTTTTGGGGATTTTTTGTTAATAAAGAAAAAAAACCTTTCTTCAAAGTCCATTGTCATTTTCTGTAGACAGTCCTGTTATCATCTATCCAGTTTCTAGATTTATGAGCAGAAAATTTGCTTACAGAAAGCATCTCCCAAGGTGTGCTGCTGTTAGAGCAGGTCCTTGTGTGACATCCCTCTGGCCTCAGCATTCCTCTGCAGCACTAAGGCGTGAGCTCAGAGCACTGCACACACACACAAACCCTCACACGCATGACTGAAGAAACAGGACTGCAAGGAAAGAGCTGGAATTCCAGAAACTGAAGGAGTGCAGAGTATGTCAATTACCTGACAATATCCTATGTTTGGATTTCTGAAAGCATAAGCTGTCAAGACCCTCCTTAAAGCAGCAATGCCCATCTCATTCTGGAATGCAGGATGTTCTGGGAGGGAGCGGTGCAGATCCCTCTCTATCTCTTCTGTAGCAAGATTGTATTTTCCCATGGATTTCTCCACTAGGTCCTCATAATAGCCAGGGTGAGTGGCCATTTCATTAATGGCTCCTAGGAGTAGGAGAACAGTATTAACACCAGAAGAAAACAGAGGATTTAGCAAGTGCATTATTTCAGTATTCCAACATGATGATCTGTTCCCCTTCCACTCCGAATGTTACCAAGAACTTCGAAAGCAAATATGAAAATATTATTTCTTTAAAGGTGATTAAAAAAATAAAAAGGATGGGCTTTGATGATTATCACCCCTTCTAGTTTACAGGCATTTTCATAATGAGGTTAAAATCTCTCTCAGCCAGAACAAAACAGGAGGCATGAAGAACAAACCAGCCGTGCAGTCACATGGTATCATGAGCTCCCTGTGTAGCTGGCTGTGGGTTAGGTTATCCTAAATAACTCAAAACTTGTCTCTGAGAAAGCTACTTGCCCTGAGAACAGAGTAGATTAGTGTTTGGTTGCAGAGAGTATGATATGTCAGCCAAAAGCAAGAGACAGAAACTCATGAGTTCTATTCCTACTTCTGAAAATTATTCTGTCCACCTAGGGCAGGGCACTCAGCCTTAGGGATACCACTACATGCTCACACAGTTGCTATGAGATTTCACTACTGACTTTACAACTTCTCCAGAAATGAAAATCAAGTGTTGGTAGCACAAAGTAATCTACATAGAAAATATGAATTATAGACACACAGTGAAAAATAGTCCAAACTAGTTGTCAATAGGAAACAAAACAGAGCTGTGCATTCCTGTGTGTATCTTCTGAAAACATTTCTTTAGTGCCCAGCAGCAAAGAGAAAATTTATATGACTGTATTACTGAGGAAGAAATAGAAAACAAACTTGAAAGCATCATTAGAGTATCAGATAAAGGCCCTCATGTGTTCATATCATAAGTGGTGTGGGTAGCTGTGGTAACTATCCTGAGGAGGGTAGAGATAAAGAAGGCTTATAGTGAGAGGTTATGAAGAAAGTCTGAGGTAGGATTGATTTCCATATAACCAGAATAAAATTCTTCAACTTCAAAAAAAACCTTTAAGTGGACACAGACCTAGAGACTCCTTTATGACACAGAATCTCAGACAAATATTTTCTCACCATTTTTCTCATAATGGAAGAACCTAATAAAATGTTAGAGTAGCTTTTTTTATTATCAACAAAAAAAAAAGATAGTGGTTCCATGCCTAAATTTTGGAATTCCATGCAACAATTGCTGTGAAGGCCAAAAGCTTAACTGGTTCCAGAAATATTAAATAAATGAGAATTAGGCCTGCTGGTGTTTGCTAAATGTCTAGAAGGTTCCTAAACTACTGGCTTCTGATTACAGAGCATGTATTCTGCTTTTTATATATTCTTTCTTAATTATGTGAGTCTATTTGAGAAAGGGTATTTGCCAGTCTCAACAGAAATCTTGTCTGAACTTGCCTAGCTTACTTACTCCAAATATTTTCAGACACTTATTATGTATACCTTTAATCAATTCTGAAATCCTGTCTTCCATCATGCTTTTGCTTATATCCCACAGACACATTCAAAAGAAAACTTACCTGAAAAGAGCAGCCAAAGTTCCCCTCTCATGCTTTCTGGAATGCCCTTTAGCACAAGGTCTCTTGTTTTCTCTGTACGGTACATACAGACTCCTTGGCCATATTCTGCAAAGTGAATCTTCCAGGCCTGCTCCTTCAGGAACTCCTTGGCCTAAAAGCAAAGAAAGGCAGGTGTAAAGATGCAGCTTCTATTTCTAACACTCTGACCCACTAAAATCCTGAGTGCTAAAAAGCCTGCAATATCCTAACCTTCTAAGAGAGCAAGATATGACTTGGCTACAATCCAGTTATGTTCTTAATGGGCTGTCACCTCCCATTTCCTAGTTTCTATGCCAGTAGACCTTGTTTTTGAGAGAAGCAGTCATACTTAAGAGCAGGAATACAACCTCTCCTTGAATTACATACAATTTTGCTTTTACACAGTGCAATTATTTGTATTGGTAAAACAACGTGTTCAAGCCTTTACTCCTGTAAGAAATACTGCCTCTTCTTAACTGTCTGGAAGAATGAAAACTTCTGGGTCAGAAACATAGGTTTTAAGGCAAACATAATTTAAGAGGCTTTGCAGTCAGGTGGAGCACTCAGAAGTGTATTTTACCAGCTTAGGGTTGAACTCCTCAGGTGACCTGCGCCGATACATTGTCATTAAAGCTTGGGTGGCTGTTGGAATGCCATTATCATTGAGGTTGAATTGTCGCTCTCCCTCTGACTCAGAGCTCAGGCTTTTGTGAGGGCTGGCAGAAATTAAACTACTTGACCTTGTAAACACCTGTGGAAAGCAGTCACAAGCAATACAGGCATAAAGATGAGCGAGTGTCTGGACTTTTTATTTCACTTAAAAATTTGTACATGCTAACGGTTAACAAAAACATATGGCAGCCGAAATTAAGCCAGTAGAGAATAATGAAATAGTTTCTAGTTTCTCAATAGCTATCCTGAAACACAACCAAATTCTAGAGCTAGAATTTCTAGGGTAATGTTAGCCCTGAGTAGCCCTGGGCAATTGACCCAGCTCCCTTGATTCAACATCATCGGACTGTTAGATCATGATTTGGAAGAAAAGTATTTTTAAGAAAAATTATTTTCTGACTTGTCAAACAGCTTTGAAACAGCATCACAGTAAAATCTCACACCAAATGCCTGAAATTGCAAGTAGTAGTCATGCAAATCTAGATATATAGTCATATAACAAACCGTAGTAAATGCTCACAATTAATTGTGTTCATAATTCAGTAGGTAGAATACTCACATCCATTTATGGCAAAAGTCCCAGCACTATACATGTCTATGTGCTCTGGTATACAACAACACAGACCATCAACAAAGCAAGTAAAAACATTCTTTTAATACACACATGGGAAGCAGGATAGGGCTACTCAGTTTTGGCAGAAGTGTACTAAGGTATGGCTTAGGACAGACTTGGAATGTGAGATCTACCCACATAATACCAAAATGATACACCACAAGAGCCTCTTCTACCTTGAGATCTGAATTGCTTTACTTTGACTGTCAAGCCTTCCATTGAATTCCAGATTTTGTGTATGAAATTCAGATGCTTCATATAACAATCTCATCAGTTCTGTTAAACCCAGCAAAGTGCCTAAGAAAAGTGTATCTAATAATATATTTTAAGAACTATTTGTTTTGCACAGATATATAAGGAGGTGGTTCAGAATAGGGTCACCTGATGTTCAGGACAGGGCTGTTTTTTTCCTGTTAGGTGAAACATTTTAAAGTTCACTAGCAGTGCACATGAAAACCTGCTCTGCTATGACGTTGTTTTCAGAAGAATCAAAAGATGGGATTTAGCAGCTGAAGTCTTGAATAAAATCACGCCAACTGATAATTTCTTCAAATTATTAAAATTCCAGAATTATATTTGAGTTGGACAAGTAAATAGGTATTAAAAGTACTATTCAATTAACCAGTTAATTAACTATGACACTTTCCAGCAAGATACATGGTAATTTCAGAATGGGGCAGCAAGAATTAGAGTAGCTCTTTCTCAGCAATTATGATTTTTCTCAGGTTTAACATGATAAACATAGATATCCTAATTGACAAATTTTAACACTTCAACTCAAAGGCATTAACATTAAATTTCTGTGCCCAAAGGTTTAGCTTTGCAAAAACTTAAAGGTGTTTCCTCTCCCCACACCAGTTAAAATCCCCATCTAGGAAATTATTCATGTTCCTTCACATACCTCATCATCTGAGCTGATATAGCTTCCAGAAATATTTTTATCCAAGTATATTTTTGAAGTGGTTTGTTGCAGAAAGTCTGAGATCCTCTGCACAAGGAAGTCTCTGTCTTTCAAGTTGGCAAAGAGGAATGTCATTCTATTTTTCGTGCTGATTGACAGTGGGCTAGGCAGCACACTGGAGCTGTCTGCCTTTTCCACGATTGTCACCTAGGAAGGAACAATTGCTACAGCTTAAGATCTTTAGTTAATCAAGCTGCTTGGCCTAAGAAACCATCTTAATACGATAAATCCATCCACCTTCAGATCCCTATGGACACCCCATTGCCATGGTTGGCACACAAGGGCTTATAAGCCTGGATGATGGAGGCTGTAATCCCTCAAACAGCTGGTTTCAGTACATTTTCCATCAAAACTCCCCTGCACTACTTAGTTGATTTTCCTCAGGCCGTATTTTAAAGGATCAGTAAAAGAAAACTTCATCTGTGGGATATAAAAGCTGCACCTGTGGGATATAGCTATTTTGTAGAACTTACAAATCCCTCTCCTGCTTCCTAACGTTGTCAGCACGGGCTGAATCCACAGAAACCTTGGCCTACCTTTTACTACCAATACATGTGAATAAATAATTTTTGGGACGATGCTCCTGTACAAGTGTATTGTAGTTGCATACTGTGAAAACAGCTGCATAGTTTTATTTTACCTGTATTTTCACAGCACACAGGAACTTGCAACAAAGGAAATTAACGCCATGTCTTCCCTTACAAAGGAAAATACCTAACCCTGTGAGGTAGAGGCTTCTGTTTGGCCTTCAGTTGTTAGGGAAATGGTCACTAATCTAACTGAACTCCAACCTGTAAACAGCACTCATACCACAATCGACTGAGGACAGGGAAAGAATTCTCTGAGGTTTCAGTAAAGCACATTAACACAAAAAAATCTCATAAGTCATACACACACTGTTGATGAATAATATAATACTTGTGCGTCCTAAACATTAGCCTTAAAAACATATAAACCCATCAAGTTTGTGCAGTCCATACATTGAACAAAACAAAAATAATAATTATAAATACTTTTAACCACTTCCTTTATGACTTTAGATGATCTCTTAGGTAATGAAAACTAACTCATTGCTTTCAAAATAGAAAGTGGCACATTTCATTTTGCTAGGACTTTTTACTTTTGGTCCTTTAACCCTTTTAAAAACAGAATTCAATGGTAAGACATGGGTAATATTACAGCTCTCTAGCTAAATGGATAGGGTAACCATTTCTCATGCATTCTATTTGAAGACTGCAGTGCAGCACTCAGATGCTAAACGACTTTTCTGTTCTCACTTCCTTTTACTCTTCTGTTAACTACAAATACTCTAGTTACTGGTTTCACTAATAGCATATTGAAGTGGGCTAAAAAGGGGTCCCTACATTATCTGTTCCACTTAACTATTCAAGCACAATCAGCACAAAAGAGACAAGTTCTAAAGGCACAGGACAGACATTATTAAAGCAAGCTTAATTATAGCTCTGCTATAATGAGAGGTGATACCCACTTATTTCCTATTCAATAGAGACACACACTCATCTGAAGTGCTCTGTCTTGGAGAGGGTACCTGCTGAAGGTGCAGTGAACCACTGAAAATCATCTTGCCCCATCATAATTTCTGAGTCAATGCTATTGTCGCATCTGTCACAACACCTCCAGGATATTACAGAACACTGGAATTAACTTAGGGTTTAACCCAAAGCTTTATTTAAATAGAAAGCTTTCCTTTCATTACTAATGGCAGTGATCAGTTGTTCTGAAGACTTGCACTAGCCCCTGGTTCACTGTTCTCCATGCTGGTTCTGAGACTTGGGGCTGTTCACACAGAAGCACTTATTCCTTCAGCTACTCCACTCTCTGAAAGCTTTAGAGCTGCTCTGAATCCTGTGCTGCTGTGACTGTGGCTACCAAAAGCAGTTGCTGAATTTGCACCCAGGAAAAGAGGTCCTGTTAAATGAAGACTTTGACTCCTCCTCCACCAGTTTGCCTGCAGGACTGCCATTCCCTTCGATTTTCACACAAACAGTGCAACCACAATTGAATGTCTCACCCCAGATAACCAAAGTCGTTGCTGAGAAGCTGTACTTCAGAGTGTCTGAACAAAAAAACCTCATTTTACTCTTAATGATTTGTGGGGAGAAAGAGGGCCTTGAAATATTCCGTGCTTCTCCAGTCAAGCCAAACTGTCCTTGGTTACATCAGCTTTGCTACTACTTCCAAAACTTCCTTAATACAATTTTCCATTAACCCACAAATCAAGCCAATAATAAAAAATCTCCCCAACATAATTAACTTTTTATTGCATTAAACAAATTCTTCTTACTGATGATCTTTGAGTAACCAGCTTTAAAAAGGGAAACATACTAATTTGAAAAATACTGACAAAATATTTTCCACATACAAGAATAAACAACTGCAAGTCTGTGTGAAGAGGCAATTCAGAACTTTAGGATTATGAATATTTTTATATCTGACAAAAGCAAATCTTATCTGACAGGCTCTTTAACAGAATTTCCACTCAGTAATCTAGGAAGTTTCACCCTCCACTCCTCCCTATGAGGCATGAAAAATGTAAAACTGGGCTTTAAATCAGAATATAAGCTATGAGAGAGAAAGAACTTACAAGGGTTATGAAAACTGATGAAAAAAACTCCATGTAAACTTTAGTAGTAAGAACTATGAACTAAGATACAGTCATTAAATATTACTTAGAACACATCAGAGTGGCATGCTCACAAGATTGAAAGGATGAAAACAGGCTTTTCTCCAAAAAAAATCAACAAAAACAAACAAAAAATGAATAGTAAAAAAATCCCACCCAAATAAAAAAAATTCAAAGCTAGGCTGAAATATCTAATAATATATTGCTTTATTACTTGCCCTATAAATTCAAAAACACAAATATTTACCTCTCGGAGAGGGATAATAAGGCTGCACAAGTTCTCTTCTTTACTAGTAAAGCAAATGTAGTTTGTAGAAACAAACATCTGACCCAAAATATGCATTTTGTTGAATGGAGTCCAAAGAGTACAGTCTGTGTGTCCATCTAACTTCTCATCCTTGGGAAGTCGGAACAACGCACGGTATCTCTCACTCTTAGCTCTGGCATCAAGATCCCTAAAAAAACCCACAGAAAGACTTTCTTGGTTTAGGGAATTTACATTTTAAGATGTATTTTATGCAAATCATTGCAAGTTACCTGCAACATATAACTCAGCTAAGCAAGGAGTGTACAGTAAAAAGGTGGAAAAAATTTGCATGTAGTGGAGATACAGTCTTCACTTTTGGAAGGTTCTAAAACAATATGAAAAAAAATAAATCTGCCATGAATGACTCAGATGTTCATCCTTACTTCTCAGAGAGGAAAGACTGAGTGGGCTTTTCATATTCAGCCCTATTTTCTGAGAATATGTACAGTGAATCCACTTTTTCCTAATAGTAATAAATAATGCTTCTTTGAGGCTTATTTATTAACATTATGGAATCCTGAAGGCTAGGGTTTGCTTTCAAGACTTCATTTCAAGACTTAGTTTTGATGATGCATTCAGTACAAAACACTCAACAGTAAGGACAGACAGAAGTGATACAGTGAATGTCAGATGTCACTAAGTAATGAGATAAACAAGCACTCTGTAATTCCATATGGTACTCTAACATGAACAACATATAAAGAAGAAATGAAAAATAAACTAACAAGCTAAAGTATGATATAAGAGAAGAATAAATATTTCCCAGATAACTTTTCATCCCTTAGAATTTAATGTCAATTTTTGTATTGCTGTTACCTAAACTATCTTCTAGATTGAATTAATAATCTAGAGACATTTCTCAATTCCAGTGATAAGACCAAGCATGAATGCTAGGTACAATTCTTAATAACACATTAATCACTTTATTACCTTCCTCTACTAACATAAAATGGCCCTACAACAGATACCAAAATGTGGAGAGTGTCAGGAGATACATTAAAGAGCTTCTGAAAAAATGAGCATTTGGCTCAAGTAAGTTTATTTTTGCAATATGTTCGTATTCGAGTGTTTTCCATTTCCTATTTCAATAAGATACGAAGTAATTATATTTAAATAATTATTCACATTTTGCCACTGCTGGAATCAATCATTCCTTTTGGAGTAACAGTAAATGGCCTCGACATTAGAAAACTTTTGGACAAAATCCTGCAAATAAAAGGACTGAGGAGGAAGAAATGAGTAAGAGCCAGCGCTACCTACCGTTTTAGAGCAGATACTTTTTTGGGGGATTTCTTTTTCAGTTTGGGTAATGACCTGTCTTGTTCAAATCCTTCATTGTCCAAAAGCTGTCGCATAGCAATATTGGCAAGCTGTTCCATTAGTTTAAATGTCTCACTGATATTAAGGAATACTGAGAAGAAATGCTCACTTGACCTTGTGCTCACTTTGATCATATCAGGGAAGAGCAGTGTAGCATTCTTCTCAAGCTGAGTGATATCAACCCAACGGATAACTAACTTTGCTGAACAGAAACAAACAAAAAAACAAGATTCAGTACAAAAATGAGCATATTCAGGAGCTTTTAGCTTCCTCTTTCTATAAAATGCATTTGACTGATGTTTGCTTGCATCTTGAAAAGTTGGGAGCATAGCATAAATAGACCAAGTTTGTACAAACAAACCACTATCACCTGACAAACAGCAGATAAAAGACTTTAAATATCATTTACTTTATTTACAGAACACAACAAAAGCATTACACAGCTAGGTGAGCTAACATGACTTATCATTGTCACTGCACTTGCTCAGACTCTGATGTCCCCTTTTCCTAGGGAAGCAAAGAAACACAGTCTAAACACATCAGACAGGCTTGTGCTATTTTTATACAATAAGAAGTTTCAAATACTAACAGCCATAACAGAACCTTAGCTTTTCTCCCAACAGCAATACAGGTGGTGTCCTTAAAGCAGGGGCTAAATCCCAGGGCTGATCCACTGCTCATAACCAGATACTGCTGAATTCTTCACCTCCACTGTGCTTTGAATTAACTGCCTGTAGAGCAGACTGCTTGCATCCACACCATGCAGTTCTTTATTCTGAAACCTTTATGATGTTCTGGTGTTGTACAAATGCTGATGTGCCATTTAAGGTTGCAAAGTCTGCTAGAGTAGTACTTGAGGATTGTGTAAGAAGAGATGAGGAAGCCAGAACTGGTGTGATTTTGTCCCTATTCCCTTTTGGGCATTGCTCCTGAGGTGAACCATGTCCCTAGACAATGCCAAGTACTGTTTTACAGAGAATACTTTGAGAAGACCAAACAAACTGTCATAGGTTGCAGTATAAAATGTAATCAGGGGTGTGTTATTCTATTACCATCTGTTTGGATCTAGGATGGGGGGGGAGTGATGAAAACTTCTGTCAATAGCCCAGCTGATAAGAAACCAGCAGAGCAGTTTCTTTATCTCTTCCACCACCCATCCTCACTCTAGAGAGAATCTTCTGCTAATGGGGCCATTGAGTCCCACTGATAAAATTCCATCATCCCATTGAGAAATGCTCCATCCAGGGAGAGGAACCAAGCATCCCTACCTGAATAAAAATCTGAGATTTGGGACACCAAGGCAGACTTTTCCACTGGACTCCCAGAGGAAGGCCAGGCCCATCCATCACCACTGGACCTTCAGCAGAGGCTGCACCTTTCTCCAGGATCACTGCTCCACCAGAGCCACATCTGCCACTGCAGGAGGGCTGCAGCCACCATTGAATGGGACTGCCACCAATACCCTGACCCACAGGGTGTCAGGCTGGATTCAGACTCTGTCAGTGATTTTCTTTTTCCTTATTGCATGTATTTTGTTTCCTTTTTGTTTTATTTTCCCTTTTCCTAATAAATTGTATTTCTGACTTGGACTGTCTCACTAGTTTTGCTTTTCAAACCAAAACATAAACAAGGGAACAAACACACGGCTCAGCAGTGTGACAAATCAGGGAATTGCTCCTGCTTCTCTTCTCAGCTGTGTCTTTGTGCCCTCAGTGATCAGTGTGTGAAAAGTAACAAGCTACAGGAGATTTCCTAACCACTTTTAGATGCACAAATTACCATTCCACTGAAAACATACCTTCCCTGCCCATGAGAAAAGAGTAAAAGCAAAGGTGATTAATGCTGAGATACACCCAGCCCTGACGGGGAACTTTCCCCTTCCAGTAACTGCAGGAGTAGTAGTTCACTAATTTCTCTTCTTCTGGCATCCCAAACAGCTTGTGAAATTTCACTATGGCTTCCTTGAATTTTTCTGTGTCGTCATCCTCTTTGATGCCATTGATTTTGTTGTACTCAGCAATGATGCCCTGGTAGGGAATGAAAAAAAGGACACATCCTGTTAGTGGCCATGGGCTATCAGATATCCTAATTCCCACTGTTGTCCAGGCCACAGACCACAATTGTTATTGCAATATCTTTCAATGAGCTCTTACTGTTCTGCTCACTCTTTGTAGTTATTTATTTTATTCTGATGACCTTACTCCCTACTGTGCCTATGCCAAAAGCAACCAAACACCAACCACATGCCAGGGCCTTGTTTTAAATTAACCAGCCTAACTCAAAGACTCTCAACAGCCCTGTGAAGCAACTATGATCTGTAGTATTTTCCTCTTCCTTTCTGGGGAGACAGACATAGTATTTCACATGAATTTTTTCTTAAGGGAAGGAAAAAAGTAAGAGGGAGAAAAGGAACTCTTGTTCTTTAGAGAAAATTTTAAATTAATTCTGTGAAGGTCCCTCTTATTGGACCTTGAGAATACAAGAAGAGCAAAAGGGGTGGGGGGGAAAGAATAAAAAAAAAAAAAAGATGGAAAAAAAATTCCCACTTTCAGGTACAGATGACCTTCATGAAATTTGAAGAGGCAACAGGTGAAAAGAGGTTTTTTGATATTTTTAAAGACTTCTTTAAAAGGTTCTTAAGGTTTTTCTTCTTAAGGTTCTTCTTCTTATAAGGTTCCTTCTGTACTGATGCTCTGTTTTATTTGCTTATTTTCCCAATCTCCTTTACAATCATCTCTATTGTCTTTTATATTAATAAAAGGTGTAAAATTTTTGGGTTTTTTTGTGACTTTTTGCCTTCAATTTGCTCCATATTTACATGAAGAGCATAATATAAGACAGAGAACCTTCATTCAGTTTTAGTATCTATCCAACCCTAAGAAGTAACAACTTCCTTAAGGATTATATTTCAAAGCACAGATGTCTTCACATATAAAGTATTTCCATGACCATCTCTAGCCCTCATACCTGATTCACTGGGAAAACACAAGCAACTGTGGGATTTCTCAGAGAGCTGACTTACTGTATGAAATGTTATAAGAGGAATGAGGCAACGCCAATACTTTGAACACACATCAGCAGAGAGCAATTTTACTTATAATCTTTGAACAAAATATTTATTTTTAGATAATTCTTAGTATGAAAAAAATCCTTTTTGCCAATATAGCTACTATCTGTCCTGTAAAGAGAAAAAGAAATTCTGAGAGAACCAACTTCCCACTTCCCACCAAGCAAACAAATCAATGAACCAGCAAACCTTAACACCTATATGAAGTGTAAATGCCAATACTACATGATTTACCTATGCAGAAAAGGGGGAGGAGACATTGTGAATTCATTAAAAAAAATTAAAATTAGGCCTTACAATGGAAAAACAGTTGTACAGGCAACTACAAAAAAAGTTCAAGACAGTCAAGAGTATAATTAATTTTAGAACTTACAATGTTTTAAGACCTGCCTATATATTTATATGGGTTTTTAAATATCACACCACTGTAAGTTATGTGCACTATTTCCAGTTTCCCTGATTTTTACACATTTGTTGCAACTTAGCATCTGGCACTCCTTCAAAAAGGCAGAGCTGCCTGGGGACTACCAGTTCTAATTTGTTTCAAATTCACATCAGTTTCCCTTCCACAGTCATATTTATCATTAACAACATTTGTAGTAATTAATACACTACCTGTATTTTTCCTCTGACAAATGTATTTATGTCATTCTCATTTTCAAAGATTGAAAGAGTTTGCAACAAATTCTGTTCCAGCCATTCCCAGTGTTCAGTGATTTCCTTCCTGGAGCAACCTATGTAAATAAAACAAAATAAACAAAACAAAACTCAAAAAATAAATAATTCACCAGTGTTAATGTCCCTTTAATTATAAACAAAAAACCTCTAAGAAAACTTGCCAGTAAGTGGAGATGCAATATTGCAGTAGATGCTGTCCTTCTGGAAATTCCAAAATTTTCTCCCATTGTATTTAATTTAAGAGCTCCAATGAAGGCAACAGAATGCAACATTCTGTGCAGCTTCCAGGGGAATGTCACAGTTCTGGTTGTAGTACAGATACATAAATCATGCTGCAGACCATCCTACATATGCAATCAATATTTCAGAACCACAAATGATCGCCACTGCTGCTTTTCCTTAAAACTACTGCATGCAACCAGACCTTTCTAGAACTCAGGAGGTGGTCTGTACACTGTTTTATTTCTTGTTGGCTTTAACATTGCTGTAAAAAGCAATGATGAAATGCATGTATATGAAACTAAACTGTCACCAGAAGAATTGCTTAGCTCACAAGAGCAGTGACAAGCAGGGCAGACACACTATCATGATGAGCTACCTCTTAAAGCTGTCTCTTCCTGGTTTGTGCTTCATCAATTATTTTTCATCACTTCTGAAACTGCTTTGGCTGATTATTCTCAACCTGTAACAACACATCTCTTTTTTCCCTCCATTGCTTTTTGTCTCCATATCTCACTATTTACTCTCCCAGTCTCCCCTGCAGCAGATCACACCATCAGCCCAAAACCTACACCCCAGTTCTCAACAATCCATCATGACAGGCTAGATCTTTCTCTTTGCTTTGTTCACTCAGGATTAAAGTACACATTTGCTGCAATGTTTTAAACTCCAGCTTATTTTATCTCTGTTACTGCAAAGTTTTTGCCTCTCTTAGCATATTAAAAGTATTCACCGTTTTGCCATCATTGGCCTTCTAGGTAAATTAAGCAATAACTCTGACTCTCAGGGAAGGGGAAGAAACCCAATTTAACACTTAAAACACAGTGCTTCAAAATATAGAGCCCTCAAAACTGGCAGGAAATAGAAAGGAAAATAGCTACAGCAAAGCAACCTGCATGAAAATATATATAATTACCATTACCATTACCACAAAAACCCTATAACAATTCTATACATGAAAAACACACAAAGCCAGTGTAAGAACGACTGATTTTATAGGTGAAGAAGGATCAAAGAAAGTTTTTCATTTCCAAACAGAATTTAGATATAGCACCATTTTTGCCTTAAACTGAGCAGTACCAGACTGGGGGGGGACCCTGGCATGGGACACAGCAAGGCTACTACAATATGAAAGGCTGATGGTGTAAAACATTTTGCATTTCTAGATCACCAATTGTTCTCCAAAAGTAACTAAATAATTATTCTCCTGTATAATTCAATAGACAGAAAGCTAAGCTGTGACATCTTTAACCCAACACTGCAGTAGTGAAAGGGCTGTTAACAAGATTTCTCTCCAGAGCTACAAGGCTTCAGATTCATCAGCCAGAATTCTCATATGGCCTAGATCAGTAGAGTTAATAACCAAGAAAATTCACATCCAAATCTGTCTAAACAATCATTTTAGAGAAGACAACATCCCTTGGATTATCTTCACCCTCATAATACTCTTGTACTGAGCAAGACCAAATGTCATAAACAAATCATGAAACAATTGCATTTCTTCAAGTCCCTCTGTACAGCTGCTTACTGAAGATGGAGACTGTTGAAGGCAGAGAAAAAGACAAATTTTGTAAAAATAAGAGATTACAAATACCAAATAACCAGCAGTCTACACTTAGAGACCAGGGAAGGACAACGCAGGACAAATCAGAGTTGCATAGCTAAATGCAGCTAAAGCCCTTAGTAACCTGCATAATTTTAACAACCCTTGAATTCAAAAGGAATTGCTTTAGTTGCAAACTCATAAAATAACCACAGTGCAGAGCCTTAGGGAACACTGGGCTGCTCAGCTTCAAGGTTGCATAGATAAATTATTTGCTCTCTGTATAATTTTACCTGCCTGTAAGATCCACACTAGCCCCTCAAGTGACAATACAACACAATTGCAGTCTTTTAATTTAACCAGAACAACTAAGCCATCAACCAGGTATTAGGAGACTAAAAATTCAAGAAAAAAAGTGGAATCACATATATATATATACATTAATTACGTTAGAATTTCAGTTAAAGCTAAGATTCATAAGTGAAGAGCATGCTTATTAATAGCAGCCTAAATGTAGACAGTTCTGTACTACATAAAATCCACAACCTCTTTCTCAGCAGAAAAAGTATATTCTCACAGTTCAGCAGCACCATAAATTTCTACATGTATGGTACATTTATTTATTCTGGGGCCATAACTCATAACCCTTCCTTCCATTTTATGTCCCTGCTTATCTTGAGGACACACTGTAGGTATAAAATTACAGTCATTATCAATAGGTGTCATGCAAAAATATCTAAAGAGAAGTCACATGACCTATTTCCAAAGTCTTAAAAATAATTTCTGAATACATGCACAGTGTAAGGTTCTTTGAAGAAACAGTACTTTGTTGGGAGTTTGTGAGATGCTATTTTCTTTGAAAGGGAGTCTGTAAATAGCAAGGAAACTTGTGTCCTCAGCTGCCCTCTTTCAAGTTTATGGGATGGAGGTGGTTACTAATTGCTGTGCATTGACATCTGGATGAAAACAAATAAACATACGGGCACGTACTTTTACTGTTCTTTCTCTTCTGAGATCCATCAAAAGTTGACATTAATTACTTAAGGTCACAGCAGAGTAGATCATAGTAAAAAGCACACTGGTAAATGCAGATTTGGGAACAACCTTCATAATACTGACAACTTTGTTAATATCTGGTTTTAGTAATAGCTATCACTAAAGGTAAATTATGTTATATGAATTTTAAAATCTTCAGGGAGTTGGTACTAATGGATGTACAGGAGAAAAAGGTTGTTGGAATTGATGCTTTCTTTCAGATCTGATTCTTCCAAAATGGTAAGAAATACCTGTGCTAATAAGAGCTATTAGCAAAGCTTCCTGCTGGATTCAGGTGGTCACACAGCTTGGCATCACCTTTGCCAGACACAGAAACCATTTGCTCCTAAGAACAGAGCCTGGTTTGAACTAAAATTATTAGATCTATAGCAAAGCTTCATCTGTTCTTCCTTCTCTTCCCTTCCCAAGAGGGTATTTGTCTGGAGGAAAAGTCATCCAAACAATCTAAATGTCAAATTTCACTGAGTGAATGGGCACTAATGAAGTGGCACAGTTAGTTGAGAAGAAGCCTACAGCATCAGTATTTTTGAATGTCAGGCAGCAGTGGGGGTGCTGGAGGTTACCAGGCCATTAAAGAGATGATAGGCATGTATGCACTTCTCATTTGTTCTCCCTTTTCAATTCTCCTTCAAATTAACAGTTTTGGCTGCTGCCAAAAACTTTGTTGCCAGTGAAACTTTTGAGCTGGAGAAGCTGCACTGAAAAGTTTCCATTTGCTAAGATTGAAAAGCAATAATATCAAACCAATGATCTGAACTGCCAAACTTGGCCAATCAGAGCTAAATCACCTGGATCCTCTGCATTTACCTCCAGACACTATTTCAGAGACAGATAAAACCAGAGACTAACTCCATTCTGTTTTATGTTATTTGCAATAAGTACCTGACCACAGAAAAAAGCATTGAGTACAGGATCTGATACATGCAAAAATCCTATTTAATATACAAAAATATCAATTCAATTGTTTCCACTACTATAATGACAAAAGGAGCAATCTTAATGCTAGATCTGTCTAAGCTGGAGCATTCAAGACCATAACTCTTAAAAGTTGTTGCATCTGTGTAACAACATACACTTTAAGCTAGCTACCATCTTGTAGGAGGGCAGTTGAGCAATGGAACAGGGAGTACTGTGAGCGTGATGGATGGTCCAGACATCCTGGCTCTTGTGGGGCAGAAACCATGGGAAGTTCAAACAAAGATTTGAGGGAGGCAGGAAAGGAGTGTTGTGTTTTTAGGAGGCCATGTGAAACTGCACTTGCAAAGATTGTAGTTAAACATATTGATAAGAACACGAACAATGTTATTGCTTGGCAGTAGAATATTCTATTCAAAGCTGTAAGGCTATATAAACTGAGCTTTTTAATCAATATATCAACTTCCTGCACCCATGCAATGAGTCCCATCTCTTCAATCACCTCGACACCATCTTGCTGCATTCTAAGTACACCAAATGTAGAAAGACCACACACTGTCTGAAATAAACATCCAGGAGGCAGAGCATCCCTGGGACCTGGATTTATCCTGGAGGAGACAGGAAATGTCTCACTGTTTGCTATTCAGTATTCATGTGAGTGCTGGGGCTGCACTTTCTTCCTGGTGACCATTGCAAGGGAAGGGAGGTGCCCTGTCTGGGTAACTGGGGTGCTGTAATCCAGGTACTCCTCCCACCATCCTCTCTAGAGATACCCCACCACCCAGGAATGCTGCACTTTACAAGTGCTGTAGGAATGAGTCCTGGGCATGGAGAAGAGCATGCAAGGAGAAGGAATGGGTACTGCTGGTTTGGGAACATCTTTGGGAGAAGAAAAGTGGCAAACAACAGATGTTTTGTCCCTGCTCCATAGTTATTTCTGGTTCCATTCAGTCATTGTGCATAACACAACCCTCCATACTGGCATTCAAGGTCTGACCAGCAGAAACTCTGGTGCCACTGAATTTTACCACTACAGCAGGTTTTGTTACCCATTTATTTGTCCAGAGACAGCTGTGCTCAGAAGGAAGGATGCTTTCTTATGTGACACAGTATCCAGAGAGAATAAAAATCCATATGTCAGTGTGTTTGTCCTTACCACAGGCAATGGTCCAGTAGACCAAGGAGTCTGGTGCTTGGTAGAGGATTCGATAGGGTGCCACTCTGGCACTGGAGTCCAACACAACATCAAGAGTACCCACAAGGAGACCTGTGGAAGAGGAAATTCTGATGAACACACAGTGATGGAAAATTTAAGATCCCACAGGAGAGGCCCTCCCCATTCCATTTAACCCTCCACAGCAAAATGCAGATCTACATACTCATCCTCACACTTGTCTCGTGTTGTAAAGAGGAAGAGTGATTTAACAGGGAAAAATCTTCAGCTTAAATAAGACATCAACTCTTAAATGTTCATCAATGCTAGAAAAAAGACAGGCAAATTGAAGCAAAGAAGGTAGTAGTGTTATAAAATCATGTTTAAAATTTATTTAGTTCTTTCCTGTGTTTCCTATACTGCTGGAGCCCTGAGCAGTAAAAACCCTACCAACTACAAACCCTCCTTCAACACCAACAAGAAATCCCAGACAATACATCCTATAAGGGTTCAAAATTTGAATGTCAGCTAGGCAAAACTAAAGCAAAAATAATTGTGCTACTTAACAGCCTGATTATTTAGGGTAAAGGAAGGATCAAAATGTCTTAAGAGTCAAGCTGCTTTCCAGATGAAAGGATACTGAGGGAAGACAAAGCCATACTGTTTTCCAGAAGTAGCTTTGAAAATTCTTTGCTACTAAGAGAGCTACCAACAGTCACATACCAAAAGCTACCAATAATTCCAAACTATATATATTTTCACAAATTCTAGATCCTATTTTTAAATTAAACTACACATAAAACAAAATTTGTCCCCCAAACTCTCTGCAAGAAGGACCTATTTATTTTTAATCTATGTAAAAGTTTTCCCCCTTTTCACCTCCACAAAGAATGTCAATCTCCCCTGCATTCAAATTTGCATGTTGAAGTCCTCAGAAAATTGTTTCAATTGTTTGAAAAAAAAAAATTAACTATACAAACAACAAATGAATGAACTTTCAGAGATTTCTTTTGGTGAAAATATTTATTGGGATAGACATTAGGGTTGTTTTTTTATTAAACACCTGAAATAAACTGCATGCACCAAAAACATTTTAAAACTCTTCTGTTAAAAGTTCTCTTTCCAAATCTCATGTGTTCATCTTTTATTGTCATAGTTTTATTAGTTCCTCATTTTGCTCTGCTGTAACTGGTATACACAAGACTGCTTCTCCTCCTGTTCTTCTTTCAGTTTTGTGAATCATAAAGATCAAAAAGCAGTACCCTTTTTCCATGTCAGTAGATCCTTCAAATCTGAACAGAAACTGATCCTAAGACATACCCCATCTATCAGTGATTTTGTATTTCCCCCATTCTATCTCTTCTCTTTGCATTTTGTTTTATACAGATCTTCTCAGGTTGGATCAGCCGTAATCTCTTTCTGCTCAATGAATTAACACACACCACTTCTTAATCCAAGAATTCTGCAGCACATGAGAGCACGGGCACAACAGCAGGCCATTAGTAAGGTGTGCTACAAAGCTATCTGACAATCACAGGATACAAGCACAAAATATGAATGTAAAATATCCCAATGCACATCAGTCTCACTAGCTTTAGTTGTCCCTCATCTCTCACACATTTTTGATTACTGATTGTACCCTGACAAGCTGCCTCTGAACAATTCTCCACAAGCCCTTCTAGATACACTCTGGCTCCTTTCAAACTCAGGAGAATGAAGTAGGTTAAAATGTACCTTTAATTTTTTTTTCTCTCCCTCTGAGCTTCACAAATGCAGTATGGCCCTGGCTCAAAAAGCACAAGTCACTTCAACCAAGTGCAAAATCCTCAAACATATAAAGCTGCCAGTACTGCTCAACTGGAGTGGGGATCAAGCCAGACACTAAATTTTGTTCATCATCTGTGTTTGCTGCAAATATAGCAGGAATCTTTTCTTTGTGCTTTTCAGCTTCACATGACTACTGACAGTAATAAATATGCAATAGGCATGATGTAATATCTAAATAAAGTTGTATGCTGGCCAAATGCAATCTTCTCTGAGATACAGAAACACTATTCTTAAAAAATATGCTTCTTTCTTTCCTCCTGCTGTATTTCCAAATTCATTGGCACATGGGGGGTCCTGTCAAACAATTCTGCCCCTAGTTCTTGGGGCACTGTAAAAACTGGGATATTCAGGTAAGATCAGGAATTCAGAACAAATCTGCTGACTTGTACAGCAACATCAGGCTCAAAGGAACTTCCCATCCTACCTTCTTCTCCCCTGGATGTGGCAGACAGGGGAGGAACACCCCCCTATGCCACCAAACACTGTAAGACAGAGTAATGGATTTAAGAAATGTAGAGAGCACTATGAAAACAAAACACCAACAAAAGAGAGAAGCCAGCAGTGACTGAAACAACAGATGGGAGGTAGGAAAGGAAAAGAAAACAGAATACTTTCCAAAGGTGCAGTGAATAGGAGTTGGTCAGGGGCCTTTCAGTAAACAGGTTGAAAAAATAACCACATAGGGAGGTTAATTGGAAAATAGACAGAATTCCAGAAGATCACACAGAAATTCAAATCCAAGCTTATAATTGCAACTGACAGTTTATCAGTAACATTTTACTTGTATCATACGTGTGATATTAAAAAAAAGTGTGTGCTTTTAGAACATGAAATCTCATGCAATCATGCAAGCTGTGCTTGCTCTCCATGAACTGTTCCTTTTAGTCTTGTTAGGTCAGTGTTGGTTGTTTTGTGTTTGGATATTTGTTGTTTGGTTGGGTTTTCTTGCAATGTAGATATGTGATGCAACCAGAATGAAATCACAGCAGTTCAGACTGATAAACTGTTTTGGGTTTTTCTACATGAAGTAGAAATGAAAATTAAAAAAATTATTAAGAGAATTTCAATACTGTTCAGTAATTCTTCATGTAGAAAGTACCTTTCAGACACAATTAAGTAACTGAGTTTCTATAGAAACAGAACAGGCAACAAGGAATCAAATTCCTTAGATTAGACTAGCCCTTGGGCAAGAGCCAGTGAATTACCCAGGCATCAAATCACATGACTATACCAACTGCAAATTTTTTCCCATTATTTCATCAGGTTTCTGACTGCATAATGAAATAAGGGGAGAAATTTCCAATGTAAGAATACTAAATCTACAAGTCCTTGTTGAAGCAAGAGGTTTTCATGAGAGAAGGTTTAAAGCACATGGTATAATTTGTAGGATTAGCATCTGACTAATTGATGGGAGCCCCAATCCTGAAGGCACTCAAGCACGAGTAATCATTTATGTACCAACTGTCCCATCACACACACCCCCCAAATTTCTAGAGCAACCATACCTATACATGGGGCAGGAGGGGAAAAGAGAGGGATAATGCCTTCACTTTGCTTGATAGAACTTTTTAATAAAGTCAGGTTCCTTTTTTGTAAACTTGAATTCTAAAGCGAAGGTCCAGAAGATTGATCAGTATTCTCTTCCTTTTCTGTAAACACAGGCATTAGCAGAGGAAAAATAATGATATGTAATATCTGGAACCAGGGAATATAAAGCCACAATTGGCTGAGGGCCTGGCCAATTTCTCTTGCATCGTGTTACTGGAAGGACACACAGAGCACTAAAGGGAATTACTGGGAAAGGGGTTCAGTGACCTGATGCACTCTGTGCTGAAGGAAGAAATCACACTACATTTTATCTGACCACATGCAATGGGGGCTCACATTTAGTCATAAGGTAGAGAGGGAGCCTATAACCCTTGCAGAAAGTACAGATTAGTAGTTTTTAATTAATTTATGACGTGCTCTACTTGTATCCTTACAACAAGAACCAATTTTTAACCTGTTTTTCCTGCTAGAAGGGATTATGACCCCATGAAGCCTGTCCTCCTCCACGACACAGACCCCCTTCACAAATTACTCCAACCTCACCAAAGGGTATTTTTCAGAAAGGCAGGTCATCTTGGTTTGAAAACTAGGCCAATAGCTTCAGCCAACTGAGACTCTTCCAAGCACCACGGCAGTCCTTGCTCCTTGGAGACCAGCATTCCAGATGGCTTACAGTCCAGACTGATTACAAACCACCCACAAACAGCAATGAAATCAAGCCTGGACAATCAGCCTGGGACATTTCAAGCACGCACACCTCAGAGTACACAGACCCCAACATCTGCCATAAGTCACAATACCTGTGACTATTTGGATATCCATGGCACAGATCTTTGCTGCAGGAATATTTTTCTCTCTTTCTTGTCTTTCTTTTATCTTTCATAATAATTTGCAAATGCCTTTGTAAAACATCAATTACAGTTTTTAAAAGAAAGGCAAGTTTATGCAGTGCACACAAGAACAAACTCTTTACTAACAAAGGATTTTCTTATGACAAACACTAACCCTCTTCCACAGAAAGCTATGTTTTAATTTAAAAACACAAAGACTGAGTAGTCTTTATCACCCTTCTACAGTCCCCCTCGCAGCAGTATTATATTTGAGAGCTCTTGTGTTTTACCTCTTCAGAGTAAATTGGATTACATATTCAAGAGTGAGGCTCTGGATAATATATCACCTCTAGTGCACCTTATTAAAACACTGAAGCCAATGAATTATAATAAAGAACGACACTTCAAAGCTTAAGAATTACCAGCAGCCTTGGCTTTGTTGCACAGCAAGCAACAAAAACCTTGGGATGGTATCAGACAGTGATGCTCCCTAGTCATCTCTAACCTCAGAGTAGAGGTGTTTTCAGCACACCCCAGGGATCTGTGACACATCCATTCTTCAGTGACACAGGCAACTTGTGTCACACCTTGCCTCGAGCTGAAGGATGTCACCCTGCAGTTGGTGCCACTGACTGCTGTGCTCTCCCTTCCCCCAGTTTGCCAGAGAGAAAATAACACATGTTATTCACATGGGAGAAGAGCCCTGCCCTGTCTCATCCTCCTTCCAGGTCGACATGAATCCACACCTCAAAATACCTTTTGTCAGAATATTTTTTTTTTTTACCTAAAAATGTCTAAACAAAGAGCGTATCTGTTTTTAGCAAACAGAGAAAATACAAAATAACACCCTGTAAAAGAGCTGAGCTATAATACAGATCAGACTGTGACTCCTGGAGTCGAGCTCATGAGCTGTCAGTCAGCCTCATGGATGTCAGCAGCCTGTTTGTGTAGGAGCTCAATACCACAGCTAGGAAAACTTGGAATGTCACATGTGTCACAAGCAAGAACTTTTCAAAACAGGCACTGCGACATTCCAACACTGAATCAAAAACACACTGCCTAAAAGGTCCCCAGTGTTTAAAGCACCTCTTTCCACTAAAGAAAGATGGACATATGGATCACAAACCTGGCACCTATTTAGATTGTAGATGTCAGCTGATTTTCAAGAAAACTTCAATCAATAGGGTTTTTTAAAGTCACATTTACACCCTGAGCATTCAGTTTTATATTGAATAAACTCTTCCTAAAGTAAAGTGTTGCATCCTGATCTATGAAAGCAACCTCTCCTAACAACGTATAACTGAAGCATACAGCACAAGGTATTGTTTTTCATGGTAATCCTCACTCTCCCATTCTTTCTCAAGGCAGTTTATGTGATTGGCTCTCTCATTTGTTATTACAGGATGAGATCATCCCATTACTTGTCTGCCAAAACTCAACCTAGAGCAACGACCTGAACTCCACAGGTAACACTACACACAAATCTTTTTAAAAGGGAGGGTCAATTCTTGATTTCATTTCACAGGAAAGCCTACATAAATGGAAATAATTATACACCACACAAAAATAATTGAGTGTTAAACTTCCGATACTGGCAATAATACCCACAAAAGTAAGAATATCATCTCTTCATTGTGAACACTGCCCTCAAAACATTATGAAGGGCTACACTTTTTTTAATAGGTGTTCATTCATACAAATGAAGGTAAAATGACCTCTAAAGTCTTATTTCCTAACTGTCTTCCCATGTGGCTTATATGGGCATCTAATGTGGTATCAAGAAAACCAAATTCTTCCACTGAACTTATGACAATTAATATTCTTTAATTAACTAAGAAATTACCTATTATATCTATTTCTTAAATAGATATACTTCTTAAATAATTAAGAAATCAGGATTTTTAAAGTTTTCCCCAATGTCTGCCTTTGCTGCTTTCTCTTGCTACCAACACAGTTCTGTAGACCACTGATTTGTCCAGCCACCCTTTCATTTGCACAGAATTTTTCAGACATGTTCAGTGAAACTGATTTTGAGGAAGAATTGTCACTCTACTGACAGTTAGTACGAAAAGCAGCAAAATCAGTACTTGCTTTCTCTGTCTTCAGGCTGATGAACACAAACCAGAGAAGACTGAAAAACTAATCACTAATATTTAAAGAAAAAGCTTGGCAAGGGCCAATGTGATATCTGGCTTGATCACCAAGGGATAAAGCAGCAACAAACAATAAAGCATTCATCTGCCCTTAAAGTTTAACAACTGTGATTGAATCAGATTATCTTCCAAATATGTTAATTTAAAAAGGATCAGCTATACTCTTTAAAGTGTTCAAACAACTCATGACCATCCCTGTAAAAAATCTGTATCTTAACTTGAATCTGAATCTGCTTGGGTTTAGACTTTCAGCTTTTACAACTTTCTGTAACTTCTGCTAAGCTGAAAGCCACAGAAAGAGATGAGCACTGACAGGACATGCCACAGTTACAAGTATGTGAAGGCTTACAACACAGAGAAAACTGATATTCTATTTCTTCCCCAAACAACTAATCTCACACTATTGAAAAATGTGTACTTTATACTACACTTCAATCACAGCAGGTTATAGGAAATTGCAGAGAAACAGTGAGAAAAATAAAGATTAAGTTACCAAATGCCTTCTAGGTGAGATATAAACAATTACTCATAAGTTTTTAAAATACACTTAGGAAAAGCATAATCGAATATCACAGACCAAAACAGCAGAGAACTCACTGAACTTGACTCCCAACTAATTATTTTTAAGTATCCCATTCTGTCAGAGTAGCATAAGCAAATTTAATAGATTTCATCCAACAGGAAAATTTAAATCTGTATCTGCACCAACATAAGATAAACTGTGTCAGATGAAAGAACAAATGAAGTAAGTATGAGAAAATTAAGAAAAAATAAAAAAAACACCAACAAAACAGAAAAAACCCTCCAAATATCACTGCAAACCTAAGAAAAATTACTGTAAACTGAATCTAGTCAATGAAGTTGATTGAAGTGGGCACAGGGAACTCAGCTTGAACTCAGAAGGAACACTCCTGAAGTATGTTGAAATATAACCTAAATCTGAAAAGAAGTCATAGCTCCAGAAAAAGAGAATTTTAAATTCTCCTAGTTCTGACTGAATACCTGCAGAGAGATCAGATTTCAATATGCTATCAGAGGAGGCACTTTACCAGGGAAATGAACAATGATGAACAGAAGATCCCAATAACTCTGGCTGATAAAATACTAGAAAAAGCAGAGGGGAAGAACAAGACAGACTATGAAGAAAGAACAGTAAAATCCAAAATAAAAAATGTATGAGCTGAAGCCAAGATAACTGCTGTGGTAGAGATTCAAACACCCCTATCTGGAAACTTCAGGAAAAAAATAATCACAAATCCAGCACAGGAAATACAACCTTTCCTTTGGAAAGAAAACAAATGGAAAGATTTGGAAGAAGTCTTCTAGAACCTAAGATCACCTAAGCACCAGATTTAAAGTCAAAATGCAAATGTAATTTCTGAATATTAACACTGATCAGACAACAGAAATATGATTAGTGGTCAACGAGATAAAGAAAAGTAAGATTTCAGTCAAATGTTCACAGCTCTTTATACACATTGTATCATCATACTTTAGCAAAATCAATGGCAGAGACAACTCCTGTCTATTATAGGAAAAGCCATAGAAAGTGTGATACTGTGAAGGATAAAAACAAGTAGATTCTGCCTGCACAAATTTTACAAGAAATACTGTATGAGAATACACATGTTCAAATTAAGTTCCAAAGACATTTGAGTATATGCTAGCATACTTGGTGGAACCTTTTTTAATTCTGCAGGAATCTAATTGAAACTATCAAGGGCCCAAACCTCTGTATAATATGCTATATTCTTATAAGTATGAGTGGGGTGATGGAAATTGATGTGAAAAAGTGCTGCTTCTTCTACAGCTTTCAGTGTGGAACCAAAGAGCAATAACAAAAACTCTGTAAGCAATACAAACTCTGGTATAAGACAGAAAATTAGAAAGTGGCCTAGACACTGATTGCTGATCCTGCGCAACATTTCCAACAGGGTTTCCTACAAGCACAGATCTCAGCAGGCAACCCTGGAATCCCAGGTGTCAAACAGTAACATTATTTCAAAGGCAAAAATGGCAAAAGGCAGCTCAGCTCAGCAGCCTGGATGGGCCACACTACTCACAGTGTAGGAGACAAAGTATCATTCAAGGGAAGTTTTTGACCAAGAAATACCAGAGAAGGCAAAACCACCCCAAACAATATCTCAGGAGCTACCTCCCTACAGCCAGCAGTGCCCTGCTGCAAGAGCTGGAGGTGGAGAAAAGCATTAGGCAGGAAGTGAGGAACAGGAAAAGCATCTGGGAATTCAACAGAGAGACTGTGAGTCAGTCTGGGGAATCAAACACCAAACCAGCCCTAGACATCTGCATGTTCCTTGAAGTGGAAATGCCCCGGTGTGGGGAAGTAAACACACACACAGCAGATCCTAAGGAGTAGCTCAGAGCACCAGAGCAGATCTGGTGTAGTGACAAATGAAAGCAGAGCAGAGGAGACCAGCTTCCACTCTGTGTGCCAAAACAATCATGGAAAGATGATGGATATGCTGCCCAGCCCTATCCATTACACTAATTGCATCCATTTTGATAATACTGTGTTTCAAGTATCAGAAAGCACATGCTTTCTACTCAAGTCTGACATGCAAAATCCCAACTACTTGAGCCAACAAGGGCAGAAAGTGTCAAGTTTGTTAAAACATGGACCATACTTTGTTTGGGCAGATGATTAACTGGGCAAAACCTTTTCTAAATCTTAAGCATAAACAGGTTTTCAAATAATCTCTTCCTCAACTCTCTGAACTGAGAGGCTGTGAGCAAGACAGAATCTTAGCTCCAAATGTGAAATATTAATTGTGTCGTCCAGCAAGGCTGCAGAAAAGTATTTAAAGTTAGAAAACTGTCACAGTATTAAAAACTATATTAGATCTGACATTGATATGTCACATCAGCCAGCTGAGCTCAGAACCTTTCTTTTTTGCCTTTCCAATGTGGAAATTAAATGACAACTCCTTTTGCAAAAAGTATCTGGGGAGAACTAGTATTTCATCAGATCCTTTTATCCCCAGAAGTCAGCAAATTTCCATCTGCTCTCTTCTGCTTAAACATTTGAATCATTCTTGGCAACATTGCATGGACTTAGCAACTCCTACTGCATCTCTCACACAGGCACTGTCCCAGCTTTAAGTATATAAACCCTATTTGCAAAATCATTCACTTCTAAAAACAGTTCTTGCTAAGAACAACGTATTTCCCTTGGGATTTTAAGATCTCACAATACCGTTTTAAACAAAGTCACTTGGAATTTCATCTCTACCTCACACACACAAATGTACAAAGGCAAAAAGAGCACAATAGCCACCAGCTATCACACCACAGCTTCAGTCTCTCCTCCTGTCAGTTCCAAGTGAGTACATTGCTCTGCCACCCACTGCCAGGTACAACAATTCCTTACTATAATGTCTCAAAGTAGAAGAGTTGGCAAACATAGTCGCAGTATAGCAAAGCAGCTAAGAGACATTTTAAAACCTATTTGTTGCATCTGGATGCAAGATACACTTAATAACATGAGCCTTTTAGATGTTTATACAGCTTATGACATGTTCAAGATCTTTACAGCCATAAAAGTAATGCTGTCATACAGGGCACAGTGCCCAAATGATGGTAGAGATCTGGGTTCATGTTCTGTCCAAATGCCTCTGCTACAGCTGATGCAGGCTGCTGTGTAAATAAATACACCACATTCCTCTGGAGGAGGAATTATTTCATACAGGCCAAACCAGCAGGCTGCCCAGGGAAGGAAGAAGAACTATGAGGAAAGAAAAATCCTCTTTTTTCCCTGTTGGTGAACAAAAGGAAGATGAAACACCTGACCAAGGGTCACACAGAAGCAAAGCATGGCATTATGTGCAAGACATGAAACAATTTAATTACAGAGAAAGCTCATCAACCATCTAATACTTTTAAAGCAGAAAAGTACATTTTTTGGTCTTGTCCTGGAAGATTAATGCAGTGATGCGAGATAATGTGAGTTTCCAGAACAGCTACGAAAATCCAATTTAAAATCCAATTTACAATCTTTCCTATTTTCTTCTTGTTAAAAAGGAAAACAAAACCAAACAAACCTTCAATTAAGGCATGCTTACAAAGAAAAGTCCAACTGATGTGACTAGTAATGACATCAACATTTAAACAAGTCTAGACCCTAATTCAGCACTAAAATGGATTCACACTGCTTATGAGAAAAGCTGTATCTCTGAAGTAAACCATTGATCTAATACACCCTGCCAGCAGAGTCCCTTACTTCTAGGGACTTGCTAATCAGCAATGCCCTAATGCATTAAAAGATCATCACCATTCTCCTAACTTGTTACTATACAATCTAGTGGAGAAAGTGTCTCCAATATCCAAACAAGTATTTAAGTAAGAGTTTCTCTGTTGAACTGCTACATAACCAAGGCCAAGAGGAGAGAAGCAGTGTAGAAAGGGTGGATTTTTCACCCCTTCCCCCAAAGTGACTGATACTCCTTTGCCTGGGTACTTGGGTACTGCTCCAACATGAAGCCAGCAAAAAGTACTTCCAGCCACCCCCAAGACTACATAAAATACTTGGCTTTAGACTGAGACATGCCAGAAGAAGTTTGCTACGATCACAGATGGAGAGAAGGGCATTACACTTAACCCTGATCAGTTTGCTGATGAGAGTTTCACAGCAAACATTAGATTTGAGGGCAATGCCAGAGAATCAATGCTTCTCGTTGTCTAGCCACTGCTTAAGTTACATGGTGAAGCCATCTAATGTCATCATACCCACAGTCTCATCAATTTGAAAGTCAATTCTCATTCTACAATTCAAGACAAATGACTTCAAGAGTCAAAAATGAGTATAAGTCAGCAAAAGTTAAATCACAAAAAAAAAAGGAAAAGGACAGCTGTATTTACATCCTCTCTTGCAAATATGAATTGAGATCATCCCCAGCACAGTTAAAAATCTTGTATACAATATTTCTAGTCAATTTCAAGGACATTTAAGTTTGTTTCCCACAGAGCAACCATGCCAAATTTTATACCATATTCATGGGTGGCTAACTTCTTAGATTATAGCTGAGCAAATTTCAGCATCATGTCACTACAGAGGAGGAAAAAAACCCCAACCCACCATACCAAAAGTTCTTTTTTTCCCCTATTTACTTTTGACCAGGTAACCTCCACCTTTGTCACAAGATCAGCATCATCTAGAGAGCTTCCAAAGGGTCATCCTAAATGCTATAATTACTTCAAATTATGTATCCTGTTTACCATGTCAGCAGATTTATTCTTTTAATCAGGATCAGCTAGATCCCTCAATATGTTGCTTTTAACCAGTCTTTCCTACCAAGAACAATCCACTGGCCTTCTCCACCTTCCTTGTTCCTCAACTGGCAGACCACAGCTGTTAAAAGAACCAGCAGAAAATTCCAGTATTTCCATTTTAAAAAAACCCAAAAAAACCTAAGTTCCACTTACCACTGTGCTTGTCACGTTGGGAGTGTCTTGAAGACTACATCCATCCCTGACTCCCTTCCTCTCCCACCTTTTGTTGACCACTGTGTCATAAACCCTTGCCATTTTAGCACATGGTCTGATAAATTCCCATACATTCCTTTAAATACAGCCAACTCTAATAAATCAGTTAGTTAGAGGGGTTTGATTAGTTATGGTTTTGGCAACACACTGGAAAAAGCTACAACTTTTAACTTTTTTCTTTACAAATTGACTTGTTGCTACTACCTCAATGGCACAGCAGCTGCAATTCCAGGCAAAGCACAGGCACTGGTAAGAGCTACGTGGAAAGCAGATTTCAAAATATGTGGAGAATTTCACCTTCTAAATAATACTCCCTACACAGACTTTATTCACGTACTAAAATAATGGATACAGTACACAAATATTTAAATTCCAAAAGGCAGGGGGTAACACAGAAACAAAGAACTATTTCTCTATTCTCAACTTCTACCAAATGCTGCAGGCTTATCTGGCCTCCACAAAAAAAAAAAAAAAATAATAAGGAGTGCACATTTGTGAATCCTACTTCCATTTAAGGACAAAATCTTCCAAAAGTGTTTTCTCCATCTGGAAAGTGGTATCACCATTTAGACTATTACACATACAACTGCAAGAAGACTTAGGTATGCATGCACTGTGCAAACAGGTTTAAGGGCAGAACCCCAAACTTTCAACCTGTTTCCCCAATAACTGAGAAACGACTGGAAAATTGATGGCTATCTCAAACCATCTCTAACTCAAAGATAACAAAGTGACAAAGGTAGAAGAATGCCTTGTCAGTCCTCGAGAGGCCAGGGAGTAATCCATGAAAGGAAAGCCTGAGAAGAATTTTTCTGTAAGCTGAGCAGGGGTGAACTTCAGAGGCAAAACACGTTTTTTATGGACTTGTCAATCCTGTCCACACTTCAAAAGATTATTTAAAAAAATTTAGAATTCTACAGCCAATGTGGTGTGGCTGCTGGACGCTTCCCACACAAGAATGAGGTAGTTTATCAACACACAATACTGACTGAGGATCTCAGCAGTCTACATGAAAACACACTTCACAGCAGTGCCTCACTTTAGATTATGAACTGTTTACAAGTCCACAGAGCATTGAAGGGCTGAAGAAACACTTGATCTCACAGTAAACACGTACAGGACCTTGAACCAAACACTGATGGAGTCCTTACGTTTATTTTGCTTAGCCTGAAGTGCATAAAGGAAAAAAAAAGCACAGGTTTCAGGAGAATGAGCTTGATCGTTTTGTACCAATTCAAGAAGTACCAGTGGAAACACCATTGGGTTCTGTATCTCCAATCTCATATACATACATATACGTTGCCTAAGAAAGGGTGGGAGACCTCGATGAATGTATATGTACAGTATTATTAAGACCTAGATGAGTATGACCTAAACCTCTACAAAAGCGTCTCCAGCTGCCAGCAGTCGGAAACAAAGCATTCAGGGAACATACTTCACAAGGACATCTGGAGAATACGGAGAAGCCGCAGCAAATTTGCTCTCTCCGTAAATCTCGGAATGACAACCTTGTCTTATTTCACGGCACGCGCGCCGGAGGCTCAGCAGGAAAATTCCCCCGGAGCCTGGGGCAAGTCACACCCCGATGCGCGGAGCCAGCGGCCGCGGGTGGTCTCCCACACACGGCTCCGGCGCGTAAATCCGCCCGGGAGCCTTGGCGCATTGCACGGGCCCCGGGATGGAGCGGGCAGCGCCGCCGCAGCCGCGCCCCGGCCCCCGCGGGACCCCGGCCCCGCCGCCGCCGCCCTTACCGGCCAGGC
>VZTB01012114.1:149273-161863 GCA_013397245.1 Thryothorus ludovicianus | reverse complement strand
GCACGGGCACGGGCACGGGCAGAGCCGCGGCGGGGCCGCGCCCGGCGTCGCTCCGCAGGGACACTGCGGGCAAGAGCCGCGGGCCGGGAGCCGCCCTGCCCGGGAGGGCGCGGGGGCACCGCGAGCTGCACCCGAGCCGGCGATGCGCGCTCGCACCCCGCAGAGCCAAACGTGCCCCGGGCGGCATCCGAAGCACCGCGGGCAGCAGGTGAGCGAGGGGATGCTCCCCCCTGCCCTGGCGAGACCCCGCCTGAAGCGCTGCACTCAGCTCTGGGGTCCCCAGCCTCCTCTGCAGACAGCTCTGGTTGCTCATCCTGGAGAAGAGAAGGCTCGGGGAGGCTTTGCAGCATCTTTCAGTACCTGAACGGGCTACAAGAGAGCTGGAGAGGGACTTTTTGATAGGACAGGGAGTGAACACCAGGAAGAAATTCTTCAGTAGGAGCGTGGAGAGACAATGAGCAGTGAACATCCAGAGAAGCTGTGGGCACCTCATCCCTTAAAGCGTTCAAGGCCAGGCTGGGGAGGTGCTGGCCCAGTGGGAGGTATTCCTCATCATGGAATTAGATGATCTTTAAGGTGCTGCCCGATCCAAACCATTCTACGATTCCCCTTTTAACTGTCTGCCTTGAAAGATTTGGCCTTCTCATCATGCGGCTCAGAGAAGTTTGTAAAATTGGGTATTAAAAGGAAGAGCAGGGTCTGGTCTCACTCAACCAGAAGGAAGCTACCCATCCGAGGAGGTGACACTGCCCTCTTGCCACAGCTCCTTTTCTGTACCTGTTCTCTGCCATGCCCCACAAAGTATTTGAAGTTCATTACTGCTGCTGAAAACCACTTTGTGCCTACTGCTAAAGGTGGGGGTAATTTTTGAGCACCTGAAGAGTCCTCGGATAAAGTTTGTTCAAAGGGAACACTCGTGTGTATAGATAACACATTTTCTACCCCTGTGGCTCTGAATGGTATTTGGTTTCTAAGTTGTCAGGAAAGGACTGGACACACTGACCTCTCTTTAAGTGTAAAACTGTTACTTTCCAATCAGATATGTATCTTTGTTTTATTAAAAATGTTGATAAGGCTAAATCAAACCTTAAAGACAACATAAAGCCATGTTCTGTGTCAAACCATGACAGGAAGAAAATAGTGAACTTCTGGTCAGTCCCTTGAATTATAAATAGGAATTTAGAAAAATCTGAAATGGAAATAAAAGAATATTTGCCCCTGCATGTTTCATAATATTGTGTTGAAAAAACTGTATAAAGTTGGAACCTAAGTGTGGTTTTAACACTGTGTAAGGCTGTTTAAAGTTCTCTGTGCCGCCAGTTTAAAATTATAATGTATGTCTTTCAGTTTTAAAAAATAAAGAAATCAGGAGTAGATATCAATACAAACTGAAGAGTTATTTCATATAACCTATTATAAACCTCCCAGGGAAGAAAATAAACATGATTCTAGAAGGACAACCATTCTGTGTAATATCATCACACTAATGGACATCAACATTACTTAAGTGGGAAAAATATTAAATAAAGCAGACATTTTATCATTTATTCCCCAGAAGACCTTCTTACAATGTATCTCTTCAGTAGACACAGCCAACTAGCATTTCCTAGTGGTTCAAGATAGCCATTCAGTTGACTTGGAGCAAAGTTAAAATATCAAAATTTTGAAAGATTATCTTTGAGAAATGCTCACCTTACTTAGGTTGGAAAAAAGTTGTACATATTCAGGAGAAACAAACTGACTGCAAGCTTTCAGACTGGATGAGGAACCCACCTTTCTAAGGAAGGTTAAATAAAACAGTTTCCTATTCTGAGATGCACTTAAAAAAAAAAATCTCTATGATTATGACAGCTGTTCTTCAGTATGCCACTTACTGCTTTTTCTCTCATTGTGAAGTACAGCTTTCTTGGGCTTTGTTTCGTGTGAAGTCCTGCTGTTCTTTCATGACAAATGAACAGCTTGTTACCAGTTGTTAAAAAGTGTTTCCCTATATTTAACTCCTGTCAGGTGTCATATTGACCCCTTTACTCTTCATAAAGTGCTGTTGGTGTTCCAGGTTCTCTGTGGATCAGGCAGGTGGCTGTCCAAAGCCCACACATCTTTTTGTGGACTACCTTGCTTCCTGAGGTGTGCTGGATAAGACTCACAGTTTCCAGCTCTCCCTCATGTCTATATCATCCTGTGAACTCTGATAATTTCTAGAGTGTAAGCATCAGAGGTGGACTCTGTATGCTGTATGTTAACAGAGCTTTACCAGCTTTGGTTTTGTTTTAATACAAGAATAGTCTGCTGGTTTGGAGACGTTATTTCTGAATTTTTTTATTTTTTTTTTTTTTGACACGGCATTGCACTGGGAACTCGTTGAGCGTTTTATCCAAAATCCCCATTCAGAAAAGCTTTCCAAAGCAGTGGTCCCTATTTTGGTTATAACTGACACCCTTTGCCTTTTGTCTGGTTTATGGCATTATGGTAGAGTGATCCAAATCCTGATACAGCAGCAACCTTACATCACTATTTATCTTGTCAACCCCTATGTCATTAGAAAAAATTGTCATGAAGTTTCTTTAGCATAGAATTGATCATATGGAATATTAAAATTATATGGGGACTCCTATCAGCTTTCCCACACACTATTATACCCTTATTCTGCAATATCTCTGTGCACTTGTTTTACACCCAAGTTATGACCAAGTTAATTTTATATACAATCTGTTGTTACGATTAGTATTTCTTCAGCAAAATCCAGACATATGATACTAACCCTACTATTTCTATTGACCAAAGCTTTCACCCTGCCAAAATAGCTTTTTTTGACAGCACCTACTTCCACAAGACTGTGCAAGAACAATTATATTCTCAGGCTGGAATTATTTGTTAACACTGTGGCAGATGAATTATTCTGTTATTGTAACAAAGTTCAGTGACAGACTAACCAGTCCATAGTTTAAGTCTAACTAGCTAATTAATGGAGCTGCTTATTTTCAAGTGTTGAAACTGCATCACTATACAGATAAATGTATGAATTTCAACATCTGCTGTATTTCAGTGGAATGAAAATAGAAAAGGTTTAAGAATGAAAACTCCAAAGAAGTTAAATAAATTTCCTATGATAACAAAGCTGACAATGATAAAACTGAGAAGAAAACCAGCTCTTTGAATATGCCATAGGAGACTTTATGCAGCTGAGTCCATGTTACTAACATAAATGGAAAGCCAATAGATATCTGATGGCAGCTGATATTTTAATGTAACAGTGCCCTAAAAAAAGGCACAATTACCGTATTTCAGTGTGATCCTAGGGAAAAAAAAAGGAAGTATATATCTCAGTAACAGCAGAATTCACCCTTTTTCTGAAATTCAGTGATCCAAATCCATCTTGTACCTTCCTTTCAGCAACTTCTGGAGCCACCAGGAGCCAGGCAGATGAGAAGTCACCAAACCAGTTCAGCCAACAGCTTCCCTGGCTTGGTTTCTTTAGCATGACATGAGTAAGAATGTTTGAAAACAGATATTGGCAAGGAATGAAGTTTCTTTCAAAGATTTTGATGGTTTCATTACATGCCCATGTAATTAACTGTTTTAAGCAGTTGGAGATGACAGATTTCTTGAGGAACAACATAAGCTATGTTGGACAACAGAGAAATACTGGACTTAATTTGGCTTTAAGTGTTGATACTCAGTAATTACTTACCCCAGAATCCCTTCATTAGTTACTTATGCTAAGTATCTGAATTTAAATACTTTGATATGTGTCATAAGACTTAATTAACATTGCCCATTCATAAAGTGGTTAGGTTTGTTTATCCTTAAATTCAGAATAAATTTTGTTTACCCTCTGATGGCATTCCTTGCTTTTCTATATACTGGTTTTATCTGTGTTAGCCTAAAATAAAGTGCACATCTGATGTGAAATTATTTAGAGAAGCAATGCTCCATGAAAGACGAAGAATAAACCTACCTGCTAAAACAAGTAAAAGCCAAGATACTGTCTGTCCATTTAAACGTTTTTGTATTAAAGGATTTACAGTTATTTATTGGGACAAATTTGGTATAGCTGAATAATCATTACCTTAAGTATTTCACAAGTTATTGTGCTGTTTGTTTTTCTTTCATTTTACGAGTTTATTTTATCTTTCTTTTTAAGTGTCTGAGATGATCTCTACTTGCTTACAAAATACAAGAGTATATGTGGCATACACCAAAGAAACTCATAGTGCAACTCCAGTGCAATCAGTGAACCTAGATTCCACCTCGATGTTTCTTTCTGTGACTAAATACTCTAAAAATTATTATGTGCCAGCTGGTATCTGAATTGACACTTAAAATCTTCTGTTACATGTTCAAGAAGGAGCTAGATGGTTGCTGAAATGCTGATAAAATATGCTTGGTTTGACATCTAAATGATGTGTAGTAAACTGTTTACCACTTACTTGCCTGCTTATTGAAAATAATATTTCAGCACCAAGATTAGTTAATATACTGAAATATGAAGAGCTGAATTCTTTTGAAAGTATTGCATCATTTGCAGTGGAATACATTAAAATCCCCCATCAATAATGTTGTTGTACTTGTCTAATTTAGAGGAGGAGTGCCATTGCAGTAGTTTCACATAGCCTTGCAAAAACCCAAGTAGATTAATTGGTTTCTGTTAATTTTCTGAACAAGCTATGTAAAAGAACACTGACCTGGTTCTTCCTCCTCCCCTTCCTTCTTCAGTGACCTTGGTGCTCACAGTGTTCTTTCACTCTTCTCTCAAGCTGCAATCAAGATTTTTTTTCCCCTTGTCTTAAACCTCTTATCCCAGAGGTGCTGCCACCATTGCTGATGGGTTTAAACACCTTTTACTTTGGCCAGCAGCAGATCCATGTTAGAGCTGGATAGCATTGCCTCCATCAGTCACAGGGGAAGCTTCTGGCAGCTTCTCACTGAAGCCACCTTATGTGTACCAACCTAATACATGAGCTCTCTGAAACCTCAAAGAAGAAAGAATGCAAGTTTTTATTGTTATTATTATTATTGTCTTTGTAGATCAAAAAAGTCTGATATATTTCAGCATTCACCAAAAAGGTGTGGATAAAGGAGGCTTTGAAATGCACATCTGTAACTTTGGGATGAGGTGGTACCCAGTGTGATGTCTACTGGACCCACAGTAAACCTGCAGCTTCTTAGGAAATCTGCAAGAGACTATTTGGTTGGATAAAAAAGTCTTTGATTATCAGAGGAAGGGAAAAGTTATGAATCAATTTTGTGAAGCAGCATGGAAGGCCTACTCAAAACAAGCAAAAAACCTCAACTGTCAGCCCTTCACTGGCTTGAAGTTCAGGCCTATCCCATCCCCTTCCAATATCTGGGATTAACTTTCCTCCTTCCAATGAGGTAGCAGAGGGAAAATCAGTCAGAAAATGCCAGGTCACAGGTGTATTGCTCCAAGTGAGTGCTGGCTGGTTCCTGAGTTACCTAGAGTTGCAGAGGTTACTACAGAGGGGCATTACCATGACTTGGTGGATATTAAGGAGGGGATTTAGTCACAACTGACCTCTCTGCCTTTTTATTAATTGTGGTCATTCTCACCTCTAGAGTCCAAGCTGCAAAATTTGCTATTTCTTCATTAGAATCTTCTTTATTTTCTTCCAACCCCTCTTCTCCCTGTAAGCAGAAGAGAGTGGTAATTTATTTTGGTATTACAGTAGTGTGTCTACCCAAAAGAATGTAGAAACCAACACTGTGGGTGCAATTTCTGCACAGCTCCTGGCTGAATACCAGTGCATATCATTGTGCAAGTTTCAGAAAAATACAGAAGTCGGCTGTTTGAACATAAAAATGCAAAATTAACGGTAAACTTCAGAGTACAACTGACAGCTTCCTCTCCCCTTGGAGGAAATTTCTCCTGTGGGCTCTGGGCAATTACTTCATATTTGCTTGAGATTGTGTTGTGGCTCCTATGGAAGGAGTTGCTCTATGCTACCTGTCCTGAGGGAACTGTATGGGAAGAATTTGGAGAGGCAATAAGGGACCAGAAGGTTCTGGTAAGAATAAGGAATATTCCCCTCAGGAATATTTACAAATGATTCTTCAGTCATTTGTAACCATTTCTCTTCCATCCCACTACCTAGGGATATCTATCCACAATAAATCAGATTTTGTAGCTGATTACATGTATAGGCAGTAGTTTTCTACAGAAAATTATATTTTGGATCTTTTCAGGTGGACATTCCAAGTGGTGTAGAGCTCAAAAACCAAGTGGAATTCAGTGCAATTTTCCTTTTTGCTTAAAAACAGCCACTGAGAGCAGTCATGGAAAATATTAGAAATCTGTTGAGAAAGTCACACAGCCAACAAG
Source organism: Thryothorus ludovicianus (assembly GCA_013397245.1). Taxonomy (NCBI): domain Eukaryota; kingdom Metazoa; phylum Chordata; class Aves; order Passeriformes; family Certhiidae; genus Thryothorus; species Thryothorus ludovicianus. The sequence continues at coordinate 155,523 of VZTB01012114.1, read as the reverse complement.
TCTTGCATATGCAGAGCTATGGCAATGGATTACAACTTCAGTGGCAATTGAACTACAACATGGGCTACCCCAAGAGTTTTCCATACAATTAATAATTTATTTTGCTCTTCATTTGACTTGCAATTCACATGGGTGTTACATCCAAGATGGTCTTGATAACAGCATTTCTTGGGATTCATGTAATTTTGTTAAATGTCTTATAGAAATTCTGACATTTTTTTCCTCCTCTTTGCTCACTTACCTTGATGTAGCAGAAAAGATATGTAAAAGTTGATCTGTTCCAGAACAGAAACTTCTGTTAAATGCATGCTGTTTTCAGCTGGGGTGAACTTAATTTTCTTCATATCAGATAGTATGGGGTTATGTTTTGGACAATGTTAGAAATTTTAAAATAGTTTTTGTTCTAAACATTGACTGAATTTTTTCTTAGATCAGAGAACAATGTATCAGAGGTATACAAGAAATTAACAGTCAGGAAGAAGGATGTTTGCATGAAGAGCTTTATTTCTAATTTTAGATGTGGAAATTTGTGTTAGAGAAGGCATTTGGAACACCATACAAATGAAATCTGCTGTATCAGGGAGGATCACATCTGTGCTTTATACTGCATGTGCTCAAATCTGTTCCTAAACCTTCCAGAAATCTAGTACACTTGGTAGATATACTCCCAGCTGAACTCCCATCGTGTTTCCTCTGCACATGAAGCTATCTGTAGAACCTCATGTATTGATTTAAACTATAATTTCACACATTACAGTTGAGGGGGTGTAGACACCCACAAACAACCTTTGTGGTAAGGATTTTGAGCTTATGAAATTTTTAATAAATTACTTCAGTATTACTTTTTAATTTGCATAACATGAACTTTTGTAAATTATAGATATAAATTTTACTTATCCATATGCATTTATTTATAGAGAAGGTATAAGAAGGATTTGCCAATACTGAAGTGTGACAGTCCTTATGCAGTGAATCATTTGCCAATTTTATTTTCAAACGAAAATATAAGCATACACACTGTGGTCACATTGCTACAGCAGAATTTCCAACAGTCCGGGATTGCAACACTTTGGAGAAACTGGTAGTTTTAGAGGCTTCTGAAAATTGAGACAAACAGGAAAGTCAAAATTCAGGATGTAAATAAAAAATGAGTTGAGAGATTTCTGAGCCATGTATGCTGCTGTTTTAAGTGAGCTATATCGAAAGCAAATTAAAACTCTTATTTTAAGGTAAAATCCAATTAAAAGGTTAATATCTAAGTCTTGGTTTGAAAGACAGGTATCTGCCAAGGAAGGAAGGAGCCTCCCTTGTAACAGAAAATATAACCCCCTTCACTCCAAATTATTATAAGTTTGAAATTAAGGGGCCTTCAGGCGAAGATATGGGAAAGAAAATACCAGCTCTTTAGTAGAATATAAATATATGTATATCAAGTCAAACAAACCCCCCTCAGCCCGCCCTGGGCTGCCAGGCCCTTTCCCCTGCGGGGCAGTTCCGGGCACAGCCGGCAGGGGGCGCTGGTGGCTCCCGGCCGGGCAGGACGGGTGCGATGATTCCCCCGCGCCTGCCGGGGGCGCTGTGGCGCCGGTGCTCCCTCATGGGGGCAATGGCGGCTCAGGCAACAGGGAGGGATGGAGAAGGGAATTCCTTTACAAACTCACAGGGGCAGCCGATCATGGATAGCAAGGGGAGCTGTAGCAGGAACCTCAGGAGCAGCAAACTGGAATGGCTGGCATAAGAAAATCCCGAAACAGTGGATGCGATGTATCAGTAACTCTGCAGCTGTAGCTGGAAGCACAGGGTGTCCTGGCAGGGCAAGGTGTGTGAGCTACAGTGTGGAAAAAATCTGGAGCAGAGACAAAGAAGCAGTGAGAGCTGGGCAGTGGTTCCTGGACATGGCCGGGAGAGGCTCCCCAGTGTTTGTCACAGGCTGATCCCTGGGTCCAGGCTGTGTGGAGAGGGCTGACTCTGGCAGGGAATGAAGGTGTTCCCAGGGGCTGCCTCTGGGCTTCCCAACAGCAGAGCACTAGAGAAACAAGTCAGCAAGCCCAGTCACAGCGCCGAAGCAGCCACCTCCGCCACAAACAAAACAAAACAACTCCCCCCCCTCAAATGATACCGGATAATAAATCATCCCCAAGACATGGCTGTCATTTTGTTATTCTTATAATCAGCACAGTTTTAATCTTTGCTACCTTGTTCTGCCTCCCCTGGAAAAAACAGATCCCTCTAGTGTTTCTGATGGTGGAGAAGTCCTGCTGATGCAACCCAGTGGTTACACAACCACAGTGACAGGGAGCTTGTCATCCTTTGGATTTCTTTGCTAATTAAGCCACAGTAAATCACAAAATTTTAACAAGCAAACAAAATCATCTATTTGGCAGGCTGTGAGCTGCTGCTCTCTCTCCATCCCACTTCTCCTGGCTGCCCACCAAGCAGCTGCTGAGAATCTGGGATCAGCGTTTCTGTCTCCACACAAAATGCCTGCTTTTACTGGCAACAGTGGCAGTCTGGATGCTCAGCTTCTCCACCAGTCTCCCTACCATCACAGAGCCAGCCTCTGACAGAAGGGCTGTTTGGAGCTGGAGCTAGACCTAGCATAGCCTAAATGGCTGTAAGCTGCACAGCTCTAGGTTACTTCAGTTCAGCACTTGCCTCCTTTCCAGACATCCAAAAAGGTCCTAATGTCTTCCCACAGTTCCACTCTAATGCAAAACTAGGATTTCCCTTATTTATGGCACTGGACCAAAACATATTAATATAAAGCTCTGGGGTACCTACTCATACACATATGCAGAAATAGCAAAAGCACTCCAAAAAAAATGTTCCTGATGGAGGCTCATATCCTGTCTAGATACAAAAATGCAAAATATTTGCTATTCCTGGTAGTAAGTCATCACTTGTTAACATCAGAAGTCAGGGAAAAACTTGTGCCTTGGAGCCATTCTGTAACCTGTGCCAGGACTAAGAGAGGAAGATGAATCATTTCTTCAACCCATTCTTGCCTACTGTGAAATGAAAGTGAAAGAAAAGTATGAGAGAAATGAAAGAAGAAGAACACAGAAAGAAATGGCTTAAGGTTGAAGGGAAAAGAAGAGAAAAGTACATGTAAATATAGAAATAGTGGCAGAAAATGAGACAACTAATAGAAATGTATGGAAGAAGGGATGGAGAAGAACATAAGAGGAGAAATTAAAGGACTGAGGTAGCACATAAAATTAGCACAGTGTTTTAATGTTTGCAGATTCTTTCACTGACTTGCTATCTACTTTTTTTGCATCTCACAGAAGAATTCAGTCAAGAAAAACATGCTGGCAATTCATACCAAGGTGTATGCAGTCAAGTCTGCCAGATCCTGGCAAGTGCAGTTGATGAGGAGAAAGCAAGGCACTATCACAAGAACACATCTGTCTCCTCTTTTAGCTCCTCTGGGCAACTTTGTTTTGTTAGGGGTGGTTTCATTCTGGCTGCCTCTTCCAACTTCAGTTAGAGGCAAATCTCAGTACTTTGGATAAGATTACATAGGCTCACACCATCAAAGGAGTGCCACTGTCCTCTCTACAACTGCATTATTTTCCTTCATCTCCATCATGATGGTACGTGAGCAGGGTCACGCTTGCTCCACCACAGTAGAATGAAGTTGTCTACTTTCACTGCACAGTTTCAAGGTAAGAAAAAACCTTCAAAATACAAACCACCAAAAAAAAACATGAATAGCTTCAGAAGAGAGATCACTTCACACAGAATGCCTTCTCCCCATTAATCTTGCTGCTTAGCATCAGCCCAATTCGAGTGGCATAATCATTTGCTCATTACAGAGAAAAAGATAAGAGACTTTCAATTCACTGAGGGAAAAGCAAACCAATCCACCCAAAGCAGCAAAACCAATGTGACCTGGAGAACATAAATAATGTAGAAATTGAAGGAGTCATTCAGTAATAGTGGGAAAATGTCTCAGTTTAGAGACAAGTTTAGGAGAAAAACGCTCTGGAATTACTGTTTCTTCTAAAAATGAAAAAGGGTTCCAACTAAGCCTTTCTTCCAATTAGAAAGGAATAGCAGTGGATGAAAGTGAAAAAAAACCAAAAGAACAATTTTTGACCAACACAGTGCCCACATTGCACAGTAAAAGGTAAGTAAATGCTACATATTGAACTGTCAGACCTTCCCCCTCCAAGCGCATACACATACCAGAACAAAACCTCAAAACACCAAGAAAAGAAAAGAAAACAACAGTGGTTTACTGTTGCAGACACCTAGCTGGTCAGCGGAGGGGTGAGAGGCAGCAGTGCCACGACCTTCCAGAAGTGTTTCCTTATGAAAGCTGCTCGGTGGCACAGGCACACATACAGTCACACCAGATAGCTCTTGCAGAATAGCCATTGACAAAGATGTGGGAAGCATCTTTTTATGGAGTTCTGAGTAGGTTTATTCAGCCACACAGGAAGGAGTCCAAGGATGAAGACAAGAAACTATGGAGGGTCCAGGCTGTAAGTATAGGGATGGAGGAGGGCAGAGTAGAACATCAGAGTCCAATGGGCTGAGGGTTCAGAGGCAGCACAAAGGCAAGGCAAAGGGTAACAGCCAATAGAGTAGTGGGGGTGGAACACTGTGGTAAAATGGGGCCATTGGGTAGGCAGGGAAGGGAGAACATTCTAGGAGACATACATATTAGGAGAAAAAGGGTGGAGAGGCAAACAGGCCAACCAGGGAGGTAGAACTGGGGTACATCTGCATAAACAGAAAGGTATCCTGGGAGAGGCTTTATTTTGTCACCCTACACAAGGGAGATTTCTTTAACTTAGACTCTGTCCCTCCAAGGAACCATAGTGGACCCTTGTTCTGTGACCCCACCAGCCTCCACTGTTTACTATGTGATGGGTAGCAAATGGCATGGTGTCTTGATTTGAAACACAGGTGTCTGCCAAGGAAGGTGGGAACCTCCCTTGGAAGAGAAAATAGAACCCCCTTCACTCCAAATTATTATAAGTTTGAAATTAAGGGGCCTTCAGGCACAGATATGGGAAAAGGAATAGCAGCTCTTTAGTAGAATAGAAACATATGTATATTAAATCACACAAAGCCCCGCAGCCTTCTCTGGGCTGCCGGGCCCTTTCCCTGCGGAGCAGTTCCGGGCACAGCCGGCAGGGGGCGCTGGTGGCTCCCGGCCGGGCAGGGCGGGTGCGATGATTCCCCCGCGCCTGCAGGGGGCGCTGTGGCGCCGGCGCTCCCTCATGGGGGCAATGGCGGCTCAGCCGGCGGGGAGGGATGGAGAAGGGGATTCCTTTCCAAACTCACAGTGGCAGCCGATCCTGGTATCCCCTCTGGATAGCAAACTCCCTCATAGCAGGAACCTCAGGAGCAGCAAGCTGGAACGGCTGGGATGAGAAAATCCCGGAATGGTGGATGTGATGTATCAGAAAGTCCACAGCTGTGGCAGGAGCTGTGGGGTGTTCCAGCAGGCTCAGGGTGCTGGATAACAGTGTAGTGAAAAACCTGGAGCAGTGGCAGAACACCAGTGGGGCTGCCCAGTGGCAGCTGGGCTCTCGAACGCGGCCGTAAGAGGCTCCCTTGGAGAGCTCGGTGTCCTGGGTTTTCCCCTGAGGTACCCGAGCAGATGGTGAGGGTCCTTTTCCAGTGAGGTTCGGTGTTAATAAGGTCACAGCTCAACAGCTTCTCTTACAAGCAAAGAGAATCTCCAGCATGAGATGAAGCTCTGTGGTGGCAGTGAATTCTTCCCCCAGCAACTGTAGACTGGCCATTCCTCCTCTGATCTTGAGAGAGACAGAGAGAAGCCAAGCCCATCCCCTCACCCCCCCAGCCAAAATCTCTCAGTAATTCTGCCCTTCCCTAGAGAGAGTTCCAGCTGGAGCCAGCTGCACTCCTCCTCCTCCTTGGCTACATCTTTTGTCTCTTTGAAGTGGATTCAAGCAGCAGTTTGGGCAGACAGATGTGAACCCGGTGAATCTCTGGTGTCAANAATGGCGGCTCAGCCGGCGGGGAGGGATGGAGAAGGGGATTCCTTTACAAACTCACAGTGGCAGCTGATCCTGGTATCCCTTCTGGAAAGCAAGGGGAGCTTTAGCAGGAACTTCAGCAGCAGCAAGCTGGAACGGCTGGGATGAGAAAATCCCGGAATGGTGGATGTGATGTATCAGAAAGTCCACAGCTGTGGCAGGAGCTGTGGGGTGTTCCAGCAGGCTCAGGGTGCTGGATAACAGTGTAGTGAAAAACCTGGAGCAGTGGCAGA
>VZTB01012114.1:10387-149231 GCA_013397245.1 Thryothorus ludovicianus | reverse complement strand
CTCCTCCTCCTCCTTGGCTACATCTTTTGTCTCTTTGAAGTGGATTCAAGCAGCAGTTTGGGCAGACAGATGTGAACCCGGTGAATCTCTGGTGTCAATCCCCTCTTCACAGCAGATGAAGCAGGTGGGTTCTCTCTCGCCAACTCCAAGTTTTCTGAGACATGGGGCCGAAACAGAGCAGCCCCTCACCTTTCCCACCAGTCTTTAGTCTTGGACCAAAACCAAACTGTCCAGGTTCCTTTGAAAATCCACTAAAGTATTGCTACTGCAACCTATCCAAGGCTAGGGAATGGGAATGCCTAAGCTAACAAAAAAAACAAGCTAGCCAAGCANGGCAGGAGCTGTGGGGTGTTCCAGCAGGCTCAGGGTGCTGGATAACAGTGTAGTGAAAAACCTGGAGCAGTGGCAGAACACCAGTGGGGCTGCCCAGTGGCAGCTGGGCTCTCGAACGCGGCCGTAAGAGGCTCCCTTGGAGAGCTCGGTGTCCTGGGTTTTCCCCTGAGGTACCCGANTCAGTAATTCTGCCCTTCCCTAGAGAGAGTTCCAGCTGGAGCCAGCTGCACTCCTCCTCCTCCTTGGCTACATCTTTTGTCTCTTTGAAGTGGATTCAAGCAGCAGTTTGGGCAGACAGATGTGAACCCGGTGAATCTCTGGTGTCAATCCCCTCTTCACAGCAGATGAAGCAGGTGGGTTCTCTCTCGCCAACTCCAAGTTTTCTGAGACATGGGGCCGGAACAGAGCAGCCCCTCACCTTTCCCACCAGTCTTTGGTCTTGGACCAAAACCAAACTGTCCAGGTTCCTTTGAAAATCCACTAAAGTATTGCTACTGCAACCTATCCAAGGCTAGGGAATGGGAATGCCTAAGCTAACAAAAAAAACAAGCTAGCCAAGCAAAAATAAAAAAGAAAAAGCCCAGACCGCACACCACGCGGGATGCCTGGGTAAATGAGGGTTTGGAAAAACCCACTGAAGAGCCCCAAGGTTCCTCCCTGCTCCTGGACCCACCTAAAAGCTACAAGAGCCATTTTTGGGCATAAGGAAGATGATCAGGGAATAAACTAATCATCATAAAAGCACCCCAAGACAGAAAGGAAAATAGATTGGGTGAGGGTTTAAGTACAGCTGAACATGGTGATGAGACACTAGAACAATGAAGAATTAAAAGAACCATTCCAGAAAGGGTTTTGTATCAGAAGGGTCAAAAATAATTCTGGAAAGAAAAAACAGTAAACAAACCAAAGATGACAGAATAAATGAAAGATGACAACAATGATAAATCAGAAAGGGAATGAAATATGCCTGTACCTATGATTGAAAGTGGAAGAATTAACTTAATAGATTCATGAAGAAAAGTCATGTCACAGCTAGTAAGTATATCAATGTGCGCACTGTGGTTGCCTCACTGAAATTAATTATTCTTGAAATCTCTATTTTGTCCTAAAAAGAAAAAAGTAGGATGTATTGAGAGAATCTTTCCAAATAATGTGTCAAGAAATACACATCTCAATATTCCATTTTATATGCTCCATTAAAATACAAAAAAGCTGCTCTGTGCGGTTTTTTTTTCCTGTGCAGCTTCGTTAGTGGCACATAACCACAACAGGAAACCACTTTCAGCACTTTCATTAGTTTTTCTAGGTATGACTAACTAGGAGATTGTTTCACAATAGGTAGGGCACCAGAGGCATTACTTAGTCTTCAGCTATGCTGGGTAGTAAAGCATACTTTTGAAAATACAACACTATCCAATAAAATATGAGCTACGAATTAAGCAGAGCAGTCCATAAACATAGCAACATACAAAAAAAAAACCCCAAACTCCTTTCTAGGTGACTTGTAAGGTATCTTAAGCTGATTCCAGGGATGAAACAGGTTTAGGTACTAAACTGAAATTTTCTATTAACAACAGCCAGTCTTTCTAACAAGTGAATATTTTTACCAGTTGGAAGCTCTGGAATGATTATCAGTACTGTTCTAAAGGTTCCCCATGGGTAAACTTCATTAGTTTCTCTATAGAATTAATTTATGATGTATTATTATATTGTATGCACATGCATTATCAACAGCTTTGTAAACCCATACTAATGAATTTGGTTTGTCCCTTTCTAGAAACTGTCAAATGCCAAAGAAAAACCTGATGAGCTGTGGGTTTTTTCTTCCCCATTCCGAAGCATTCACAGGCAGCAACCATCTCAAAAGTCCACAGCTCATAGCTCTTTACAAATCAGAAACTGCAGACAAGAGAAAATTAGGACTGAAAATAATGACCATAAAATATTCTACTTTGGGTTTCTTTTCCCCTATAGAAGCACAGATGGCTTTCACATAAAGACCAAAGTCTGTGTCATTGCATATTTTGTGATGTGGGATGGAGGCTTAAGCATTCAATCTCCAACATTTTACAAGTAATTTAGGAGAAATAGCTGTTTTATATCTCAGAATTCAGATTTTCAGGCTGCCTATCTATGCACAGAAGTGATGTTTCTGTAGCCATGAAAACAAGTTGTGGAAATTCCAGGCAGTTAATCAGGAAGGTTTAGGTTGAAAAGCTCTGAAGGTAATCTGGTACAACAACTTCAGAAAAGATTGGTTCAATTTTACATAAAATAATCACTAGCCATAAGATATTTCAAAATGCATGTACATATATATATATATATATATAAAATGGAAAAATCTCAGAAATCAATTTGTTGACATCTGAGAGAAAAGCAGCCAGAAATACTTTTCATTCTCTGTATAGCTTCCTGACTTATTTCATTTGTGGCTTGCTCTGAAAAGATGAAGTGTAATTGCTTTCAAGGCAAGAAGAGACATAGAGCTTTTCAGAGATTGAAAAGTCATGTGTGTCTGGATCAGACTGTTTGTTTTTTCTCTCCTAAAAAAAGCAAGGAGGAGGAAGGAAGTAAGCTCTTGACAGAGAAAGAAATTGCCATAGAGATGAAGACAATCTCACACAAACCCAAACCCAGATATTAGAACTAGGTGATCCTTAGGGTCCATTTCAACTCCAGTCATTCCACAATTCTATTATTTTGGGTAAGAGAAGGCCCAGCTGTTGCTTGCATGTTTCAGCAAAGCAGTGACAGGCCTTTCTGCCTATCTACATTTTTATAGTGTTTTCTTCTCATTCTAATGGATTTCTGATGTATATAATTATCTCAGAGGCAGGTGCCAAGTGGATCGTGCCTGACCCTTCAGTGGTGCCCAGTGACAGGACCAGAAACGATGGCCATAAACTAAAACACAACAAGTTCCACCCCAATGTGAGGGTGGCAGAACATTAAAACAGGCTGCCCAGGGAGGTTGTGGAATCTCCCTCTCTGGAGACATTCCAAGCCCACCTGGACACATTCCTGTGTAACCTGCTGTGGGTGACCCTGCTTGGCCAGGGGGTTGGACTACATGATGTCCTGAAGTCCCTACCAACCCTAATGTCCTATATAAGATGTGACCAAAAGTATGGATGTTATTACCATCTATGTAAACTGTTAAGATAGAGGGGCAGTGTTCCTCATCTTCTCCATATGTCAGCCCTGATAACTCCCTCTGGGGGCTATCTTAGCTAAGGGGCTATCAGAGTCTCCCAGCATGACTCAGAATTTCATCAGCCCAGTGTGCAGTGCTCCACCCAAGGGGAGGAACCAAGCATTCCTACCTGGATATAATCTGAGGCTTGGAACACCACGGGCAGCACTACCCACTGGATTCCCAGAGGACAAGAGCTTGATACCCACCATTGGACCTGTAGAGAAAGATCAGAGTTTTCTACAGGATCACATCCATTGCTCCTACAGCACTGCAGCCACCATTTAATCAGACTGCTATTGCCACCCTGACCAACAGAGTGTCAGGTCGTATTCTGACTCTGTCACTTTAAGCCAATATTTATGTACTATTGCATTTATCTTAATTTCACTATTGAACTGTAGTTCTGACTTGGAATATCGCACGGATTTGCTTTCAAACCAGTACACCTAACAATTCTGTGATTCTGTGATTGTTTTTGTAAAAAAAATAATCATGTAGTTGAAAAATGCCTCTTGGAGCCAAACCTTCAAGTTTCAACAGCTGACTCTAAGCTTTAGACCCCAACCTCTGACTATGCCTGCAAATGTGAGTAACACTCTGCTCAAATCTTTGAGTCCTCAATGTCCTCAGAAATATAAAGGAAACTTCTGGCATCTTCAGTATCAAATGCAACCTGGAACAGCACTGAAGGGATTCCTGAGTCAGTGCCACCCTCAGTAATCACCTGTAACAGAGGACCATCAACAAAGTAAATTCTGTTCAAGCTTAGAGTTGTGTCTCGCTTGGATCAAATGCCTCTTCTAATGCAGGAGGACCTCTAGAGAGCGTTTCTCTGCAGGCCATCATCAGGATATTGAGAAGGTGATGTAGTCTATGACATTTAACATATATGAAAAATGGGAGGCCCAGTCATATAACGTGCAAAATAGTTACACACTTGTTTCCACCACATTTCCCATTAAAAACCAAATAAAACCCCGACCTAGACAATTTGTAGAGAGGCATTTACCTTCTGATCATTTTGATAATAAAGTGCCAGTATTAATTCCAGAAAACAGGAAAAAGCAGTGCTAGGGAAACACTGTTCTCAGCTGGTAAGATTTCCATAGGCTGGCTGCCAGCTCTAGCTCAATCTCTCAGCATTTCCTGCCTGCTTTTTAGTATCTGAGTATCAAAGTAATTGGAGAAGAAGAAAAAAGGTAAGTGTTGGAAATCAAGAAGCAAGATCCCCTCTGAGTCCCTCAGAGGGAGAAAAGAATGTAGAATTTGAGTTAAATCCTTAAAAGAAATTAAAATATCTTAAGTTCCACAGACATGAAGTAAAAGTGTAAGTTTTAGCTTTAAGTAAGTAAAAATACATTTTGAGTGCCTTAAGAGAGTGAAAATACCCTAAGACCTAGTTCAAAGTCCAGTACTTTTCTAGTCATAACCAAAACATAGCAAAATACTGTTTTAAATTCCTTGATAGAACATGTATGTAGATAGATTGTATAATGTGTGCAAATGTACATAAAAATGAGTAAGAACTGACACTGTATTTCACATTTTATAGTATAATTCAAATAGGTGAAGAGAGAATGTTTTAGAAATTTAGCTTATTGGATAATTTATGGTTAAAGGCCTCATCTGAGGCCTGCTGCCTCATGCCTCTGTTTGCTTTCGCTTGCTTGCTTTTACCTGCAAGCACGCTCACATACACACGTCCACACAGAAGAAAAAAGAAAAGAAGAAAAAAGATGGAGAAGCTACTGCTGCTGCCTTGCTTGGAACGCTATGCCAGAGAAAGGCTTGGAATCTGCTGCTGCCTTGCTCTAGACTCTACACCAGAGAAAGACTTGAGAGCTGCTGCAGCCTTGCTCGAGACTCTGTACCAAAGAAAGGCTCGGGAGGTGCTGCAGCCCTGCTCAGAACTCTGTGCTAGAGAAAGGCTTGGGAACTGCTGCTGCCTTGCTTGGGATTTTACATCAGGGAAAGCTGCAGGAGCCACTGCTCCTGCTGGAGCAACAGCCAGGAAATTTTAGCATGGACTTTAAGCATTCCGAACTCTCACCTTCAGACCAATGTGTTCACGTAATAAACAGCTTTATACCAATCAACTGCTGCTCTTATCTCTCTGAGAGCCAGACCCAAAAAACAATTCAACAGGTAGGGGGGAAAAAAATAAATCAGTGGAATCTGGTAATCTGTTCAAAGAAACAAACTCCAGCGTAATGAATAACCTGTATAATCATTCCAAAATAACTCCTCAGACACATTTAAGAACAAATTCAACTTCTTCAAGCTTAAGTCTGAAAGTGAATTATATTTATCTGGATTAAGTGACTACTTTTCCCTCTCAGAATAAGATTATGCTTCAAGGAATCCTTCAGACACAAATATTGCAGTATAAGCCCACATCTCCCATGACCTACATTAATTTTCGCATGTAGATCTGTGTTTTGAATAAGGAAAAAAATTAAAATTTATTGTTATTAAAACTTTTTTCAAATAATACTTTAGCAGCTGCATCTTAGTCCACAAACATGGGAACAGGAGCAATTTCAAGGTTTGGGGATTTTCCTTTGATTACCAGTCAGTAGAACCCAGCCCAGAAAACAGAGTGACACCACGGGGAAGAAGACATTGGTTTCTACTTGGTGCAAATCAGCACATAACAGATTTGTGTGAGGGGGTATTTCACACGTGTCCCTGGACCACCATGATCTGTATTTGAAACGTGGTATTTTGTGTCCACATGTGCCAATATGGACAGTCTCCCTTTCTGCTAAGGGCCTTTGTATCCAGGAGTGCTCACGTTTGTTTCCAGATGTTTACCCACATGTTCATGAGGAAGGTGATAGTAATGGCCAGAATAGTGTAAGGTATCTGTAGGATAATTTCATGGGGGAGATTTTCATTCATGCCTCACTCTGCTTTATTGTCTGTATCCCTGAAATATTTTTTTCAATAAAACTGCACTGCCTGCTTTAACAGATTACGTCTTTCAAACTTATTTATGAGAGATGACAGATGGGGCTACTGTGCAGGGGAACATGGATGGTGGGAGCATATTACAACACCGACATGGCATGAAAAATTATTCTTTGATTACTGAGAAGGAAGAGGCCTCTTCTAGCACAGATAAATTGCTGCACTCCCCATCATCTACTGCACCTCCATTGTCCTCCATGCAAGAGGAAGGACAAATCAGGGAAACGTTATTGCTAATTTGCATTTAACCAGCTTATAAAATGCATGTACTAAAGCTCAGAGGTTATGAAAGAATATTTATTTACAAGTCACTTGTCAGAAATATTTCCTCTCATACAATGTACATTTCAGTGGTAAGCAGCATCAGAGAAAGATTGAAACACTTCATCCCTTTGAATGTTTAAACCTCCTTTTAACTATTACATTAGTTCAGACAACAGCCAGGTCACTTCCATGGGCTTTGCTGTGCTGTTTGACCCACAGCCTTGCTCTTGCTCCTTTGGATCTGAATTTCATAGTGCATTAAGCAATCTACCCACCCCCATCCATGCATCCTCTTTGTGAAGCACACCACTGTTCTGTCACCCCTCTTCAGTCTCCAGTAGCACCTAGGCCTGGGTAGGAGCTGGAAAAGGGGGTCACTCCACTTAGCATGAAAATAGATTTTTCTATGGCACTGTGAACCAGGGATACCCAAAGACAGGGTCAACCAAGCTGTGCCCACTTCCGTCACTGAGGCACATAAAGCTTTTTTCACTGCCCAGTTAGGGAGGTGCATTTGGAGAAGAGTTATCCTTCCTCTGCAAAAAATAGAAGCCTTTGCCTGACAACAAAGGGATCCAGGAGAGCACGTTGCACATCCTGATTGTCCTGCGTGCCCAGCAGCTGAGTGTCAGCCTTGGAGGCAGTGCTCACTCATCTGTGAGGCTCAGCAAGCTGACAAGAAGGTAGCTCCTCCATGGGTCAGTGACCTTAAATTTCCAAGGAGTGAGGCAGCGACCTCAGGAGGAACAAGAATCTGTGTGAGGGCAGAAAACCTGTTCCTACAAAGACATCAGCCATCAGTCAGGACACCCCTGCAGCACCACTGTGTGTCTGTGTGACCCCGTTTCTGATGGGTACCCCCCGGCCCTCCCACCCACTGGCTCAGGCAATACCATGGGTCAGTGTTTAAAGGATGAGCACAGGGATGTTACAGCATCCCCATGAGCATCTACTCAGCTGGATGCAGAGTCACATCCATGCAAAGGAGGCATCAGGACCTCTCACAGGGGGACCCCACTCCAGCACTCTTTCTTTTATGTGATTTCACCTTCGTGTACACACCAGAGCTGTGATGTGGAGGGAGAAGATGATTACTTTTGAGGTGGAAAAGCTATTTGGAGGATGTACCTGCAGAGAACATCCTGCTGTGCTGCATCAAGCATGATGAGGTCTGTCAAAGAGTCACATTTCCTTCCTCTTTTAAAGGAAAGCACCTCAGAAGTAGCAGGCTAAAAGGTTTTCCCCTCTCTTCCTTGTCATTAATGGCAACTTTATTTAGCTACTAGCCCTAACAAGACATCTTTTCATATAACTTAATATACACTGCCTAAAAACATGTATAGAAAAGTTTATTTACTTGAATGGATGACTGTGTGCAGGAGCAGTGTGCTCATCCATACTTTTGTTGTTTTGATCCTGACTCCCAGTGCTCCCTGCCTGGCACACAAAGCAGACCAATTTACTGGGCAGGGTGTTGGCATGCCCATCCTTTTCCTTGCTGTTTCCAACAGCTTGGCCACATCTGAACATGCCTTTTCTTCTCCCCTTGCCTATATGAGTAGTAGTTTTTCCTGAGTCTTGTGTAAAAAATCAGAAACAAGGAACAAAGACTTTACCAGAATTAGTTAATGGGAACAGGTAACTCTGCCAGCAAAGCATGATCTGGCAGTAGCTGTCAGGCACCAGTGCCCAATCTGCTCACTGTCAATTCATTCCCTTGTTTCCCAGATGAGGTATTTCAGACCTGCCTCTACCACCCTTGGACCACGAATCATTTGGTGTGCCTATCCCAAGGGACATGTGGTCACCACAGGCTGCTGCTGCAGTGGCTCAACACCTGCTCTGGCACCACATCAACTTTTAGAAAAATAAGGTTAATTTCACTTGTTTTCCAAGGCTCTTGATGAAGCTGTTGCCAGATGCTCTTTCAGGTACACCCTCAGCATGTGCAGCAGACAGATGTTTCTGGCACTAGGGTGTTGTCCCCTGCCTCCATCATCACCCCTGTCCCAGCTACCTGACCTAACCACAGCTCAGAGATCAGTGGCTCACCCATTGCATTGGATGACACTGCACAACTGGTGCTGGACAGAGATTTTAACTGCATCAGTCCTGGTAAAGCAGATCTGTCCCTTTGGGCAAGTTTCCCATTGGGAAGCTCCTCCTGGCAGGGGGATTTCCATACTCCTCTGCCTAACAAGCTCCCACAGCTGGCACCACGGGCACAGGCACCATGGCTGGTCCTCCACCATGCCCCTGTCTTATGGTTGTCTCCAGATTATCCCTACTTCCACACCCATCAGAGTCACACACTGCCCTCAAGGACAAAAGATTTGCTTCATCTTTAGCCCTGTTCAGTTTTTAATTTCTTATTCTTCTTGCTAGAAGGGACACACTGCATTTCCAGCCAGACAGTCCCTCTAGCCCTATGCTAATTACATTCTCTCCTGGGGAGGATAAAGAAATCTGTTTCTGCATTACTTCTAACTGTTTGGTTTTTTTTTAAAAAACTCACTATCCATAATTTGTTACATATTTATTTCTTTTTAAAAAGCCCAGCTCCATAGTTAAGATCAGGAGCATGTCTGGAGGTACACAGGCTCGTGAAAGTTCCTCGTTAATCAGCCAATGACTTTGGCTGGGCTGACATTTCCTGGCTATTTTTGGAGGCTGACTCAGACACTGCGCTAGGAGCCGGCAGAAATCCCTGCGGGCTGATACCAGAGCCTCGTTCAAAGCTGAGCTGAAGCATCACACCAGAGGGAAAGGGAGTCAAAATGGGCAAAGAATTTTGTTCACCTGCCTTTGGGCCTCCCTTTACAAAAGCAAATAAACACGGAAATCAGAATATTAGGCAACATAAAGGGATATTAGGAACTGAAAGGCAAATTGTCTTACCTGGCTCTGACAGGAATATTTCCATCACACATTTTTTGGCTGGTGGATAAAAAAAAGCAGAGCCTTCAGAGTGCCTGCTGCTAGATGTGCAGCTGAAAACCAAGAAGGCAAATTTTAAGTCTTTTTTCCACATCCAGTCCTATGAGTATTTAACTGAAGCTGATTTCCCTGCCTGTGTGTAAGTCTGTAGCACAAGTGCCAGCTCCCACCTGGCCTCCTGACCATTTGTTACTGTGAAGAGAAGACCCACAGATCTGATTAATGACTGTTTGGTAAGATCCAAGGGTACAGATGGATATTGGGGTTGGGGGAAGGAAACGGGGATGCAGGAAGAAAGGCATCAGTCTTCTGTGGAGTGCCTTGCTCTCATCAATAATTGTTACACATCACTTCACAGGAGGCTGATGGAGTAACTCTGGGAGCTTGTTTTAAATCTCTGTGTGGTCTCCAAGACCTGTCTGTTGAAATGGCATATCACTGGAGAAGGAACTATTCCTGTGAGCCAGGTTTCTCTTATGAAGGATGATGCAACCTGAGTCCTCATCAATCAGCTTTAGTACAAGTTAAAGTAAAGTAATCAAACTTTCCCATGAAAAAATTCCCTGGTTCCTCCAGTCACTGGATTTTACTTTTTTTTTTTCTCTTTTTAATAGCAGAAAATATATTTGGCCTGAAGTGCAATGAACATTTTGCTGCATCCTGAAAAGCAATAATCTAAATTGTTCCATATTACTTGAAACAAGCAGCAAGGCATCTTAGTATGGACTTGGGTACCTTGGAAACTCTGTGTGGGTGGTGAGGCCAGGAGCCCACACCCCAACTTCTGAAGAACCTGACCCTCTCTTTACCCCGAAAAAGGAAGAAATGAAAGCTATTTTAGCAGAATCCTCAAAGCAAGCTGTTCTAGTGCACACAACAATGATACTGAGGGAAAGATGGAGCTGTGTCCTCACTATCACCTATCCCCCAGGCAATTTACACATGGACTTTATGTATCACCTGGGCTCGCTGGGCTAGTGATTACAGCCATCTATTAACTAGAGTTTGGAATTAAGGGAAATGCTTTCCACTACAGCTCTGTAACACACCATAATTAAAACGAATCATTTACTTATTGTCATGGTGCTACGGATCATACCACATCTTCCCTGCTATCTTGTGCTATCCAAGTCTCAGCACCTTGTTCCCTGGCTTGCTTTGGAATGACAGGCTCTTTGTGCCCCTAGCAGAAGCAGGGTTTTCCTTCGTTTCTTTTCCTCTTAGCTGGACATATTCTGATTTTATTTCACGTGTGAACTCCCTGCTGGTGCTGGGGTGGGAGCTGGCTGAGCCTGTGGCAGAGGCAGGCGGTTTCCAGAGTCAGCAGCACTACATTGATTTCTGTCAGCCAAGGACCTGGCACTCAGCCTGTCCAGGGAAATGTTACCAGTGGCTCCAGAGCGAGACACAAAACACTTATAGCACAAACAACTGGGCATTGCAGTAATGCACAGGAATGGCAGAAACCCCTGCACCCCATCAGCCAACAAGTTAGAAGCAGAAAGCTTTAAGCCCTAACAAGTTTTTGTCATGGTTTGCTTCCATCCTACAATTATTTTAATTCCAATTAGTACAGCTACAAACACTACTTGTGGAGCCTTCATCTTAAGCAGTAGAAAATCCCACAGATCAATAGGATATTGCATTAAGTTATTTCCTTTCATTGCTTTTAGGTCTCACATCTTCCATACCTTTATCTCAGGCAGAAGTAAATAACTACATGACTGTTTTCTACAAAGGCATTTTACACATCCCTTAAGCTTTCTCTACAAAATAAACCCCCTTTTTCATATCCATCTTTAATGGGGATAGAAAGTGCTTCTTATCCTACAGTATTTATGACTCTCTAGGTGCTTCTTATAGGTGATATTGGTTTTCTGAGGACTGACTAGAAGTGCTCAAAGATTTCCAGCTCCACCCCAGGAGGCAGCTCTTAGGGCAGCCATGGCTCCTATGCCTAAGGTAACTCCTCAAGATGAATTGCAAAAAAAATTCCCAATCAAAAAACCCCACCATGCTTCAAATTCATTCATGTACATCCAAGAGAACCATCTTGTTCTCCACCTTTTTTTGTGATAATCAAATATCAGACCAGAATTGCCTGAGTACAGCCAGCACAGAAAGTTATTGCTGCAGAAAATAGCTCCTCCTGTGTGATCAGAATATGAACAGTTGAGAACTTGTGCTAAAAGCAGGGAAGAAGAAATGCTCTGCAAAATAAAGCAAAGCAGCCAGGCTGCCTTTGACCAGCAAGGTACTGCCAGCTTGTGGCCAGGGTACCTCAGAGGGACACTGCAGAGAGGATCCCTGCCCTTATCCTTTATAGACTAATTAAAATGCTTTAGAGAGACTTCTCCCTGCAAAAGAAAGAGGGATGGAAAAGGCACTGGGAGGCCCATACAGTGCCTGATACTCCCTGTTTTGGTTTAGATGATGCTCGTATTTATCTGATTTCTCAGACGTGTGCATCAGTAGCAATAGGCCTGACTGGTGGGAGGGAATTTTCTCTTGTGCCAGGAAAGCAGAAGGAAGATGAACCTTTCCACATGGCCTCAGGGCCTGCATGGAGGAGTTGGCACTTCTCTTCCAGCTTCAGTGGTTGCATCAGCAGCACCAACTCCGGGCCCAGTGGCTGTTCCTCTGCAGCAAGAGGAACGAGCTGGGCAACTTCCTGGGATTGCTAGCGCTGGCACAACAAAGCCACACTCATTCATGTACACTTTGTAAGCTCCTCTCCCAGTTTTCTTTTCACGCCTGTTCTGTGAGCACAAGCACCCAGAATCACTCTGGAGTTTCTTGCATACACAAAGCCAAACACTTGAGATGAGCACAAGATGTGCTACTTCAGGCTGAACTGCATCGTGTCAGGTATCATACATATATCAGGCTTTTCCAAATATCCTGCACCATTGTACCTATTTTTAAGGGGCAATTCTCTGAAGCACATCTTGTTTGCAGCTTGTTTTCATGTGATGATTTGCCACGTGACAAGCCAAAGTCAGGTAAACACAAGGAAACACAGCAGTAATGGAGAAAAGGCAGGGAAGGAAGGGAAATGCTCCTGAGCATCGAGGCTTCTGCAGAAGTGAGCAATAAAGGAAATAGAAGCATTACCCAAGGAACAGATGACCTGATTGCAACCTCTCTGAGTGGGAGTCAGGAATAATTCCTGTGGGGTTGGAACAGCAAACTGGGACTGACCAAGAGGCTGGAGGCCTAAAAGATAAGAAATTTAGAGGACACCACGTATTATGTCCTGCATATGTGGGAAACAAAGGTACCCAGCAGGTCTGCAGGCAGCTCACAGATCTGGCTCACGCTCCTTTCAAGATCCTTCACTGATCTTGAAAAAACCTGTCCTGAGGGGTCTCTCCTGCTGAGATGCTGCCCCAGCCTGAGCTGCTGGTCTTCTCTTTTGGTCACCAGCATCCCTCTAGCAAGAAGGTCCCAAACAGCACCTCCCACACAGCCCTGCTCAGCTTGTGCTCTCACAGCTCATAGCTGTGGTCCAGGACAATCAATTCCCAGTTCCAATGTTTTTCATTAAAAAAAAACCAAAAAACAACCCCAAAACCTCCCTCAAATACCTCTTCCTTAACACACCCACCCACTGTGCTCAACCCTGAGTCCTCCCTTCAGCCAGCTTACCCCCTGAAATCTTCATAAAAGAAGTATTTTAACATGTTGCTTTCCAAAGGTTTTTCTTTTCTTTTTTTTTAAGAGGTCAGCAGTGTCACCTCATTCTGAACTTTAAAAATGGAAGCATGGAGTCTGTTTGAGCTTTAAACAATAATACAAGCTCTCCACCAGGTCCTGCAGCTCAATACCTGCAGCTTCTGTACCCTGTTGAGTGTCAGAGTGTGCTTGTCCTTTAAAAGGGGGTAACAAATGCAGTGAAAAAGGAGCAACAGGGGTGACAACATTTACAGTAAAGTATTAAAAGGTAAAAAAAAAAAAAGAAAGAAAGAAAGGAAAAGCTTTTGACTCTCTGGCTACCAGCAAGCACTACAAAGAAAAAGGCAGAAGCAGTCCCCGTTTCCTTCCAAGTTCAGGATAAACAAGACGGATAATGTTTCCTAACACCAGCAAGCACAGCCATGTTTGGGACAGTTTCTGACATTCCAACCAAGGGCAGAGCAAAATGAGCTGACAGTTCTTCTGCTAGAAAGTCAAAATCATATTTATGCTTTGCATGACGTTTGTATTTAATGTGTTGCTTGTGTGGAGTCAGTCTTCACATCCCTGAGAGGGTCAAGTGCATTTCTGACTTGCTCTGATGAACATCTCCAATGCCTGAGGAGTGAGACTCATCACCATTGCTTGGCCTTGCTCCTTTGCTGGAGAGGTTTCATCTCAAGGGACATGATCTCACTGCTGCCCACGATTGTCATCTTTATCAGAGGAGAAATTCTCGTGGGCAGAATGAAGCTGCTTTGCCACTGATGGAGCTTGGTGGCCGACAAAACACATGCACAGCACTCAGGAAATAACCATCAGCCCCCTCAGCCATTCCTGTTTCCATGCCCTTGGTTGGGACATTGGACACTGTCAGCAATTTGCCCAAACTAAGCAGGACCCCAGCCCAGAGTAATGCTCCTCCCTCGTCTTGACAAGGAGCCAAACTCAAGAGAATTCCCCCATCCCAAGTTATTTAGGGCAAAAGAAATATGGCCTTCCATTAAATAATAAGGAATGCAAAACAAACCCCAGGAAAGTGAAGGGTCCTGTGTAGGGCACTCAGGCAGCATTTTAGATCATGAGCTGGTGGCGTGATTTAGCCACAGCTGTCAATTAAGTATCACACAAATTCTTGCTCACTCCCTCTCATTCCCAGTGGGTGGGGGAACAGAGTCAGGAAAAAAAAACTAAAAAGCAAAAATGTAACATTCCCTTCCTCTAAACCTTTGTGGGTTGAAATAAGAACAGTTTAATGACTGAAACTAATTAAAGTAATAATGAAAACACATTAAAAAAATTAAGAAAAACTGCTGATGCATGATACAATTGCTCACAGCCCACTGACCAGCACTTACCCAATCCCCAAAGAGTGATTGGCCCGTCCCTGGGTAACTCCTCACAATTTATACCCTGGGATGATTTTCTATAGTAAGGAACATCTTTTTGACCAGTTTGGCTCTGCTGTCCTGGCCATACTCCCACCAAGCTTTCTGGCACCTCCTCACTGGCGGGGCACAGGGTACTGCAAAGTCCTTTACTTAGGGTAAACACTACTGAGTGACAGCCAACACATCCATGTGTTACCAATGTTATTCTAATACTAAACCCAGAACACAGCATTGACCAGGTACTCGGAAGAAAATTGACTCTATCCCAGCTGAAACAAGGACAGCTGGCCAGACTACTCCAGTAAGGGACAACCAGCTTCAGGGAAAAAATACATTTTTCCTTACCAGTTAAAGCACAGGCAAGTCCTTAACACCCTGAAGAAAAGGGCCCCAGCATTGCTCTGAGTCTTTATCTTGTGTAAAAAGAAGGTGAACAAAGCCAAAGCACACCACCAGCCCCCAGAGGAGCTTCTGCAAATGGCAGAACCTTCCAGCCTGCAGAGCATCTTCCCCAGCACCCAGCCCAGCAGGAACGGCCCCAGCTAGTCACTGACAACATGCACCTGGGCAATTTGGGCAGCTGCTTGTATTTAAGACTTTGCTAAGCGTAAGCAGAGAGAGAAGTGGGTTTTTTGGTTTGATTGTTTTTTTTTTCCTTGACACGAATGATCCCTTTTAAAGCAGTTTCACAGCTGAAAGTTAACTGGGGGCCAATTTTCCTTAGGGAAATCCCCTGCTCTATTGTCCTTTAGGACAATTAATTTTAAGCCACCACCCTTCTCAAAGCAGCGCTGTAGCCAACACACCTCTGTGCAATTCTCCTCACCTGCTCTTTGGTATTTTTTGACTCTCACACTCAAGCCAGGCTGAAACCAAAACTCATCTCCTGCCTGGGTGTGAACAACCTCCCCTGCTCCCAGGAAGTGCTGCTGGCAGGAGGGAGCTGGTGCCAGGCACTTCTGTGCTGGTGAAAGAATGCGCCCCAGGGCTGGGGGGATGAAGTAATTCACACCCTGAAGCTGTACCGCCAGCCTGTGTTGTACCTCGGGGACATGGAACAGCCTGGAGAGGAGGGGGTGATGGCTGAGCTGGTGAATGGCCCTGAATTAGCTCTGGTGGAATCGTCCTGTAAAGGTGCCCGTGTGCAGACAGAGACTTCTCTTGGGCTGAAATAGGACGTGGGGTCCGATATGCTACAATGGGCACCATGCTCTCATTTGGGAATTTACCCACCTCAAAATTCCACTCCCATCTGAGTGCAATGCCCAGTGCAGGGTGACTGGCAATTCATGTCTGAACCTGCTCCTGCACAGTCGGATCCATAGCCCAAGCCATGCAAAAATAACCTGCTTTAAAATGGTTTAAGTGTACGCACAAACAGAAGTTTAACTAATTTACTTTAACAACATCTTTTAGTCCAAATGTAGATGAAATGTGACATTTCCTTCCCCCAGGGCATCAGGCTGTGGTAGGGGCTGCAGTGCTGGTCTCCAGTCCCACTTTTGTCCCTTCCTTGCTCCTCACCTCCTGCTGAAACCACTGTCACCAGGTATCCTGGTGCTTCATTTTCCCTGGCTATGACTGGGCTAGCAGTTCTGCTCCCCTCTAACAAATCTGCTGGCTACAGCTTTCCCGGGCTTCCCCTCAAATACACCCTGGGTGCCCCGGGAAATGTCACCGAGTACTGACGAGGGCTAATTGCATCCTTTGAATTAAGTGGCCTTGTAGCCCATGCCATAGCTGCTATGCTGCTCCAGAATATGCAGCTACTCTTGCCCCAAATCTGGAAGGGACAGTTTGGTGGCTTCCTGTGCTTTCCCGGACACGGAGGGAGCTCTGCGCACAACGGGGAGCGTTCCAGGGGAAGCAAAGAAACCCCCCCAGAGCGGGGCTTTTCACGCGTTTAACACGGTGAAGAGTTACTGATTTGGCTCAATAAATAAAGCCAGGCGCGGGTAGGCTGCCTGAGGCCGGGAGCAGGATTCGCGAGGAGGGAGAGCCTCCTGCTGGAGAGACATGGCGCGGGATGCGGGATGGGGGATGCGGGATAGGGGATGCAGACAGCTGCCTCTGCCCGCTGTCCCACGGAGTGACAAACACCCTTCACCGCTCATTTTTGGAACCACCTTCTTAAGTCTTTGAGGCTGCGCCTCTGCCTCCCTTCCATCTCCTTCCAGCCCTCCATCCTNGCCCGCTGTCCCACGGAGTGACAAACACCCTTCAACGCTCATTTTTGGAACCACCTTAAGTCTTTGAGGCTGCGCCTTTGCCTCCCTTCCATCTCCTCCAGCCATCATTCCTTTGCCTCCAGGAGCTGAGGCTTGGCACCCCTTGGCACCCCTGGAGGAGCCCCGGGATGTCCGGGTGAGGGGCACTGCTGGTGTTTGNAGGGAGAGCCTCCTGCTGGAGAGACATGGCGCGGGATGCGGGATGGGGGATGCGGGATAGGGGATGGGGGATGCGGGATGGGGGATGCGGGATAGGGGATGCAGACAGCTGCCTCTGCCCGCTGTCCCACGGAGTGACAAACACCCTTCACCGCTCATTTTTGGAACCACCTTCTTAAGTCTTTGAGGCTGCGCCTCTGCCTCCCTTCCATCTCCTTCCAGCCATCATTCCTTTGCCTCCAGGAGCTGAGGCTTGGCACCCCTTGGCACTCCTGGAGGAGCCCCGGGATGTCCGGGTGAGGGGCACTGCTGGTGTTTGGAGCTAGGGCATGCAGAGAACATCCAAAACCCGTGGGAGTGGGGAGTGTTTCCCGGTGTGATGCAGGGCAATGCTTTGGCTGTGTTACTGCCACAGGGCTTGTCTGCATCCTCCTTTTCCTGACATTGTGCTCTGCCTGGGATTCCGTGCCATGCAGTTAAGGAAAGGGCAGTGAGGTCTGGAGAAAGGACATAGAATCATAGAGCTACAAAATTTTTAAGGCTGGAAAAGTTCTCTAAGATTATTAAGTCCAACCATTAACCAGTACTGCCAAGTCCACTGCTAAACTGTGTCTTTGAGTGCCACATCTACATCTTTTTTAACCCTTTCAGGGGTGGTAATTCCACTGCCTCCCTGGGTAGCCTATTTCAACGCCTGACCACCCCTCCAGCAAAGAAATTTCTCCTAACATCCAATCTAAATCCCTGCTGCAACTTGAGGCCATTTCCTCTGTCCTGTCACTAGTTGCCTGAGAGAAAAGACCAAATCCCACCAGGCTATACCCACCTTTCAGGGAATTTGTAGTGTGTGATGTCTTCGTTGGGCTTCCTTTCCTCCAGGACAAAACCCTCCAGCTCCTTCAGCAGCTCCTCGTAGGACTTGTGTTCCAGACTCTTTCCCAGCTGTGTTGTCCTTCTCTGGTCACCCTCCAGCAGCTCAATGTCTTTCCTGTATTGAGGAGCCTGAAACTGAATGCATGCTAAGGCATGGAATAGCATCCAACAAAGACTCTGAGGTCAGCCTCTGCAGCCAGGCAGCACTTAACACCTCTTCTAGCAGTTGANCACTAGTTGCCTGAGAGAAAAGACCAAATCCCACCAGGCTACACCCACCTTTCAGGGAATTTGTAGTGTGTGATAAGGTCTTCCCTGGGCTTCCTTTCCTCCAGGACAAAACCCTCCAGCTCCTTCAGCTGCTCCTCATAGGACTTGTGTTCCAGACCCTTTCCCAGCTGTGTTGTCCTTCTCTGGTCACCCTCCAGCAGCTCAATGTCTTTCCTGTATTGAGGAGCCTGAAACTGAATGCATGCTAAGGCATGGAATAGCATCCAACAAAGACTCTGAGGTCAGCCTCTGCAGCCAGGCAGCACTTAACACCTCTTCTAGCAGTTGAACTTGGTGATCTTAGAGGTGTTTTTGAACCTCAACAATTCTATGATACCATAACATAGCAGAGCTTTTTAAAACCAGGTGCAGCGTGAAGGGAGGTGAATTGTCCTGGTGTCACTCCTTTGTAGGTGTCTGCTCCCAGCCCTGGGTGAGTCAGACCAAGTGGGCTGCTGGTTGGAGGCAGGATGGCTG
The DNA here is from genome assembly GCA_013397245.1 of Thryothorus ludovicianus. Taxonomy (NCBI): domain Eukaryota; kingdom Metazoa; phylum Chordata; class Aves; order Passeriformes; family Certhiidae; genus Thryothorus; species Thryothorus ludovicianus. The sequence goes on along the minus strand of VZTB01012114.1, from coordinate 130,455 downwards.
CCCCAAGCAGGGGCACAGGAACAACCTTACCTGAGCTCTGGGTTCTGACAGATGAACGCTGGGGCTCTGCCAACTCATCCAAGGCCTTACTGCTCCTAGATGGCTGCTCTGTCCCTCTGCCAGGAGGGACAACCTTCCTAGCTGGAGCAGCAGCAGGACATCAGCCTGGGCTGCAGCCACCAGGAGTTGCTGCTGGCCTCCCTGTGCAAGCTTGCCTTTGCTCTCAGGTGAGAGGATGGGCTGAAAGCCCAAGCTGCAGATGCAGATGTCCAGGAGGATGTCCAGGGGAGCTGTGCAGCAGCCTGCAGCAGGGAGTGGCCCAGGCATGTGAGGGTGGTGACACTTGCTGCCAGGACTTGCCAGCAACTTCTTTGCACAGAGGTCAAAGCTGAGGAATGAGAGTTTTGCAAAATTATAGCCTCACCTATTAGGCACTGATTTCCTATAGCTGAATTCTGATAAATGCACTGGCTCATTAGATTTCTTTTAGGCCATGAAGTCCTATTCCCTTAGGGATGCCCTCAAACCTGATCTCCCTCTGTTAGAGAATTCCCTTCTCAAATGTTTTTTTCCAGAGTGGCTTCCTGAGATCCAGCACAGGTGAATGCATCTCCTTTTCAGGCACCTTAAAACTGTATTTTCTTTCTTAGCATGGTTTGGATATCATGGGACCCTGTGTTCTACATGCTGCTGTGGAGTGCAAATCTGGATAAATTCCCTTTGAATCTCACATCCTCTCCATTGACTGCAATGTGTCTGAGTGTCACTTCCTTGAATCAGAAGAGAGAGTACAATTTGCCTTATCCCTTGTGGGGAAAAACCCACAGAGCAACAGAGCACAGAGCAGCACAGCAGAGCTGGAGCTTGAGCCAGGAGTTGGCTCCTTCACGGATTTCTCTCTGCCTTCTTTTGCACCTACTGGAAAACTTTTCTGTAATCTCTTAAATTACATTTAGACAGAATTTTTACTGTGCCTCAAAGCTCTTGCGAGCAACATACCTGTGCTGGATGACACAACCACCCCTGGGCTCTCCTCCTCCCCCTGCTCCCAGGGATGCATAGGGATGTCTGATAAGGCACGGGAAGAGCAGCTCTATGACCCCTCACAATGCAATTCCCACCCAGGGAATACATTATATACCTATATTATCTGCATACATTCAGAGCAGTCATCTTTCAAAGCTGTTTAGTTGAATCATGCCCAGAGTCTGGGCTGAGGCTGCAGCTCTCCCTTGAGGTGGCAGCAGCATTTACCTCTCACACTGCTGCTGCTTTCTGTTTAGAAACAACTGAAGGGCAGAGGGGACCAGAGCTGTAACAGGCTGCAGAGGCATCACAAAGACCAGACTGTCACTTGGGTCCCTTCCCACTGTACCTTCTGCCTCCTATGAATGCCAAAGTTTGCAGTGGCTGAGTTCAGGAAGAAACAGCCCACAAGTTTCACGTATCAGGAAATTCCAGGTTTACACAGGCTGTTAGAAAATACATACAACAGAATAATCAGATTTGTTTTATTAAAAAAAAACTTGCAATAAAATTCCTTGGAATTCACCATCTTAACTTTGAGAGTTGCAATATTTTACTAGTACGTAATAACACAGTCTCACATATTTACATTATAATCCTCTATATAACAAAAATAGCCATGTTGGACTACTGAATAATGCTTCCAAGTATTAGCCTCAACATTTCGGTATTTCCCCCAGCTGAGTCACTGTCTATGCTCTTTAGCATTTATAATATCTAACAAAGCAAAAAGGACACAAAATAATAAAAAGTATGTGTCTCATGATTTCAGGCAAATCCCTTTAAGATGGTAGTTCTCTGACTCCCACATTTTTCAAGAGAGATAAAGTGCACTGGAGAGGAAGATGCATACATTATAAAACATCAGCAAAGAGTCAAAAGTTTATTTGCAAGACTGTACAGAAGGGAAGAAAGACCAAAAAAAAAAAAATCTTCACAAGCTGCTACTGCACAGTTTTGGCAGCACGTCGCAGGTAGCGGGGAAAGGGAGGGAGTGAAAAAGCCAACAACAAGAAAAAGGATGGCCCATGCAAATGCCACAGCGTGACTGCCACGGCCTTTTGGTAGGTGCTTCCCAAACCAAAGCTGCAGCACAGCCAGAGACAGTGCAGGGGGGTAACAACCCTGCATCCCCCCAGCTTGCTGAGGCTGCTGGCTCTGCCAGGCAGGGACAGAAAGCTGAAGCCTCCCAGTAAATTTGCTTCTGCTGTCCAGAGCAGGACTGAGTACTTTGGAGAATTTCACTGGGACAGACCATTGTCTCTGAACTTAACAAAGTTATTTCGTTAAGCTGTGCAATGATCCATGTGGTATTTACTTTGTTTGGGACTTTTATTCCCTTTCTAACACTGGCATTTGCTGGTGTGGCTCTGCTGCATGTGAGAAGAGACACGGCTGGAAAAAGCTTTGTAGCCATCACTGAAAACCAGGATACTGCTGCTCTGTTCAGGAACTGCATACAAGTGGGATGCCACTTTTTTATTTTTTTTTTGTTGTTTGCTTATAAACTACTCTAAATAGAAATAACTCTCTTCTGGAAATGGACGGAATGTATATTTTGACAAGTACAAAACCGTTTTAAATGTTCACTGAATACAAGGAACATCTTGGTATAAAAATAACAGACCCTCCCACCCACTGTCCCCTCTTTACATATCTAATTATAAAATGGTACAGTCATTTCAGGTTCCTAACATGAAACAAGTATTGAGGATGGCATTACATACATATACAAAACATTTAAATATTTGACATCTGAAATAACTGTATACATTCAGAGCAAACAAGCATCTTGGTCTGGCTATTGTGTTTAATGCTACTCAGGACTGAAAAATCAAGAAATAAACAAGAAAGGGAAAACATTATTACTCCTTTTTTTTTCTCTCATTTCTTTTTCCGTTCACTACAGAAAGGAGTAACTTCCACCAATTCACAATTAAAATACTCGAGAGAGACAAGATTAATTTCAGATGGAAAAATCATCCGTTGGCTTTTCATTCAAAATCCACATCTTCCATTTCTTTATTTCTCCCTTTGAAATACAGCTTCTGCTTGGAAGCATGTTTCCTTGAAAGAGCAATGGGCAGATGAAGGGGCCAAGTGGATGTCCAGCCCAGTGGGGTAGGCAGAGGGGCAGCCCTCGCCCTCACCCTCCTTCTCCATCCCAACCCAGCTGCCATCTGCTTCACAAACAAATTCTCCCTGAACAGTCCATCTGGCATTCCTCATTCTCTGAAACCATCAATTAGTTCAGGTAACAGCTTGGTAAAATGAAAGCAGTACTTATTTTGGATCAATTTCCCCTATTTAAGAAGCCTGTGAAATCAACACCTCCAGTCCCGTTTTCTCTCCACCCTAAAATCCACCACATTGTGTTTCCTGCTGCCCAAGCGGATCCACTGCCCTCATGCTGCCTGCCCCAAACACACACACATTTTTGCATCTACAAAACATGTGAGTCCACACGAGCTCAGTGCTCACCAACAAAGCCCCAATCCCAGAGCCAGCACTGGCCATGAAGGAGCTTGGCTGTCCCAAACCTGCTGAAAGCCCACGGCCAAGCCCTGGAGCTGAACTTGGACCAGCTCCTTTCCCTGATCCAAGAGATACTGGTGGCACAAAGCACAGGAGAGGAAGCAGCACTGTGCTAGTTTGATGCCATGATCTCCTTCCCCTGCAACAAAGGCTCACTCTTGGACAAACACTGGTGAGATGGGCTGGGAAGGGACAGGATGGATTTCTCTGCCATTTTAGCCCTCCAAAATGGATGTACCCCAACATTAATGCCCTTCTTGCAATTATTCCCTTGGGATTTGATCCAGGGGTCATTAGTGAGATCCAAGGGACCACTTATCATATGTGATTTCAATAATTTATTTTTTCAAGTTGCCTCTATAAAGCCTTTCTCTTTAGTGACACAATCTCCCTCAAATAGAATGCTTAAAAATGACAACTGCTTTTAATTTCACAACAGTACAGTTTCCATACTCACATCAATGCACTTTTATATGCGTACATGTCAATTTAATTCTATAGAGTGCTTAAAGAATGAACTGCAGTGCTACAATAGTCCTGGTCCTGGTTTTGAGGCTCTAAAGCAGCCAGAAAATAAAAAAAACCCCAAACCCTCAGTAAGTGCCAGATCCGTATCCCCACCAGAACAGGTGAGCTGTGGAGAGGGGATGCAGACCTGGTGCCTTGCACATCTGCATGGACACATCAGGTCATTTCTAAGTGCAAAATTCTGCCTGTATAACTTTCTATGCATCCTACCTATTGAAGAGACCTTTGGGAAGGCAGCTTGGTGAAACCCAAGAAAATCCAAGCATACTCTGAGTGCAGTTTCTGTCTCACCAAGTTTTGTCCTGCAACCCAGCCTGAGTGATGGTGAGCCTCACTAAGGCAAATGCTTCTCCCACCTACCACTTGCTCATGGATAAGAAAAGTGCTTCAGATGATTGGACAGGAATTGCTGGGAGAGGTACAAGATCAACTCAATGACAAGAGTGCCTTTTTGTGGGAGCCACACCATCCCCTGGCCACTGCCCCTGCACAGGACTTGCCTCCCACCCAGTCACGGTGCCAGCCTGCAGAATTGTGAGAACACTTGCTTGTCACTCTCTAGAGGATTTGGTTCTTTCCTGGCTGCATGTTAAAGGCTGCTCTCTCTCCTGAACAGCCAGTGCTGCATCCCCAGCAGCTGAACCCCACTTGCTCAATGCCCAAGCTCAGTGGGCAGCAGTGCCGAGCTGTGCACGGGCACACAGACATACAGAATTAAGGCTTTCATACATGTTACAAACACACCTCAGGGGGTCTTCATGTTTATAAAGCACCTCAAATTCCCAAGGCAGTTCACAGGTTATATATGCAAAGAATACTGTCAGTCAGCTCAAGCTTTAGGAAAACATTTCCTTTTGACACAGGGGCTTAATTATGCTCATAGAAGACCTATTGAAAATAATGTGGTTTTGGTGCAATTAATCATAAAAACTTAATCACAAGTGCTTTTTTGAAGAAGGACGGAATAAAACATTTACTTAAGTGCTTTTCAAAGTCCAGGCTTCAGTGACGTGTAACCTGGCTATGCCCTCATCATCACTTAACAGTGCTCAGAGCTGCAGAACACCTGAGGGCAGGGATGGAACTACACCTTCCCTGAGTGAACCTGCAGGTAGAACTGAGAAAACAGAAAGACTCCTGACCCAGATTTGCTAGGATGCCTCTTCTAAAAGACATATCACTAATTGGTGGTATGTCAAAACCACTCACTCAGCCTGGCACCCCGCCTCTGCCAGCAGCTACCTGTGGACCCTGAGGGATCAGATCTAATATGGGATATTTAGGAAAAGTGTGTGCACAGCACGAGACCTCTACCAAGCTCCTCATTAACTCTCAGAAATATGTGCAGCATCTGAATTACTGAATCTGTGATGCCTTTTTGAGCACAGCTCCCTTTAATGATTTTGCTGGGCAAAGGATTCAGCTCAGTATCAGATGGGAGCTTCCCCTCCTGCCTCGCTTTTCCACACCCTTTGCTCGCTCTGCTGCGCCAGGGGTGGTTCTGCTATGGCAACAGCTAACTGGCCAGTCTATCCATTGAATCAACTTAATTCAGTTCATGAAATAACACGAACACTTTCTGACAGCTCCTCTGAAACCCAAACAGTTTGGCCAGGAGCTCTCTGCCTGTGTGCTGAGCTACAGTGTGCATACGTGAAAGGATCACTGACAACTTGGACATTCTGTTTGTGACGTTCCTGTGACATGTAGCACCCAGGCTCCAGTGCTGGAGAAGAAATTGTACCAGTGCATGGACTTCCTGACTGTATATAACCAGCCTCACTCCTTCCCCTGCAGTCCTTTGAAATGAATTTCATTCCTGGGTCAAAATCTGATGTAAGCACCACTTAAAACCCCATTTCAGCATTATTTACAGAGCTTTAGTGGAGCTGATGCAGTACCTTGTGCAAACTCTCCTGTGTAGGGGTCAACGTCAACATTGATGTGTCAGGCCTTTACCATAGCAGCAGGGAATAGAGAAGACATAAGAGAATGAGGAAAACAAGATTATAGAGCCACTAATATTGTCAAGACTGACCTAGTGTACCTGCTGTAACAGTCTGTAACTTTCTTCTTTAACCAAGATTTTCAGCTGCCTCTATATCTTTAATTGAAAAAAGATTTTCATTCCAGCAGCTTCTAAAGATGTAACAGCACATTTATGGGTCATTTTCATAGAATGACAGAATGGCTTGGGGTTGAAGGGACCTTAAAGCCCATCTAGTTCCAAACCCTCTGCCATGGCCAGGGACACCTTTCCTTAGACCAGGTTGCTCAGAGGTCCCTGTAACCTGGCCTTGAACACAGGGATGGGATATCCACAGCTTCTCTGGGCAACCTCCTCCAGTGCCTCACCACCCTCACAGTTAGAATTTCATTCTAATGTCTAATCTAAATCTCTCCTCTTGCAGTTTAAAACCTTTACCTCAAGATTACCCCACAATTCAGGGACTAAGAACATTAAACAAAACTAAACTAAATGTTTATTAGTTCTAAACGGACAAAAGAGCATGGAGAATATTTTTTCCTTCTTTCTATACTAAAGAAGCAATTCAGCCAAAATTTTAGGGATAGTTCTAGACACATTTGTTCCTGAATAAAATCTGGCAAACACAAATTTTGGCTGGAAGCTGTTTTTCACATTTAACAAGTAAATCCACAAGGAGATTAAATACAGCGAGCTTCAACAGTTGCATTTTGAGATGCCACCAAGACACTGCCAAGTCAAAATGCTTGACCTGTGCATGAAATTTCACTGTAAGATGAATTGCTGATTCTGTGGACTGACTCAGGAGGCAGTAATGTGATTCAAATCATCTGACTCTCTACAGAAACTATGTACTCTTGTGTAACAGTAAGCTTCTTCACAGTTGAGTGTTTTGACTGAAAAACCAAATCATACACTGAACAATTAACAGTGAGCTCTTATCCAGAAAGCAGAGCTCAGGATGAAATAAATTATTATGTCAGGTCATTATTATTTAGGTGTTTTGATTTATGTTACTTCTTTCATTTTCAAATTCCCTCCCCAAATTCTCTCTCCAATATGTTTTGGTATATGTATCTGTATAAAAATTACAAATATTCTGTTATGCTTCTGACAACATTGACAGGGACTCTGGAGGGCAACGAACCACCTGAACACTTGTTAGCTAACAAGCAGACAAAAATTGCTGTCAAAATGTAAGAAATGAAACACACTAAGGGAAAAGATCCAAAGCAAACCAGGAATTAAAGGCTTCAAACAGCTGCCTCTTGCTCCCTTAGCATTTTCTGACACTGATAGCAGCACCTCCAGACCCTCTGTCATACACAACACAGTCACCCACTTAATGCAGAACTGTTAATCAGCAGCCTCTGGAAACCTCTCAGATGCTCCTGTAGCCCACTGATCTGGTTTTGGTCTGTAAAGCTAAGATAATAAATGATGTTTTGCAAGATCTTTTTTCCAGCTACTAAATTGTCACTTGAAGGAAGGACACTAATGTAGTGACACCTGTGAATAGCATAAAACACAGGACAGGACTACATGGATGGAGTGACACTTTTAGCTTTTCTTAAACTCCTTCACACTGTACAATACTTGTCTAGAGCAGAGCTCTAAGTAAAAGACAAACTAATGCCATTTTAAGCCAAACTTCTGCTAATTCAGAGCTCTCTTACAAATAAAAGCCTTCAGAATATACCATTTCCAAACCTTCCACTTAATGAAAGCAGGTGTTACATTAATGCAGAGTGCTGGTGCATCATCCTTCTGAAGCCAGCCACATGTAATTCATGCAGAAACAACAAGGCAATGGTAAATCCTGGTCAGATCATGAAGTGACCAGTGAACAGGAATTCAGATTTCTGGACTGAACTCTTGAAAAAGCTGGGGTCAGTCAATAAAAACAGAGTGTCCACCCATAACACACTATAAACAAACAAACAAAACAAAATAAACATATGCCTTTTCAAAAAACCCAACAAAACTTTGATTGAACGAGTGTAGAAAACACTCAAGCTGTCATTTCAGTTGCACGTTTATGAGCCCCTGGAAAGTTCCATGATTGCTCTCAAGCACGTGGGTAAACTGGAAGTGTCCATCTCCCATGTGAACCAAAGGAAGGTGTGCAGATGATGAAACCACATCCAGGCAGACACAACAGCTGCTATTGCTCTTCACGACTGTCTCAGCATGGAGTGTGCAGGAGTGACAGTGCTCTGGAGGCATGTGCATGACTGGTCCAAATCCTAGAAAGCTGACTCGGTCCCTACCTGTGACCCTCCCCTGCAGTTTAGTGCTGGATCTCTGTTTTTCAAGATTTCACCTCTTCGCAGTCTTGGTCAGTGGAAAGCTCCACATCAGACAGTCCAACCTCCATTGCCATAATCAATGAAATATCTGAATCACTGCTGACTGCTGGCTCCTGTTCATCTGTGAGGGTAGAAAAGACAGGAAAAGGTCATGACCTTTCTGTTAATGTATTACCAATTTTTAGTTCTGCAGCTAGAACCCAGAGGTCTCTCCATCACTGAGATTGTGACCAGATTACAAACTTTGTTTTTATTCAATATCTGTCTAAAACACTTCAAAAATAACCCAAAATTCAAGCCATTCATAGTGAAAAACATGATGAGAAGGAGCCTGGATGGGTAACATTCTTTTCTTAATCCTCCTAGTGCTTTTCATCCAGGTCCTTCATGACCTTCCTCCCACCACCTGAGAATTTCCCTTGCCATCCCCTTTCACTTCCTCAACCTGGCAGCATCCTACTCTCCCCACAAAGACAGCAAATTAATGACAAAACCACAGGCACCTGGTGGAGCACCTCAGTCATCAGAAAAACATTCCTAACAGGAAAAAATCTGACCAAACTCTCATTAAGTGACAAAATCTCAGAAGGCATTTTTAAGAGGGTACTAGTCTAATGTAGGAACATGGGCATTGGACCAGGACAAAACAAATCCAGGACTTTGGATTCTCAAGTGGCTTCTCTCGTCCTTTTCTAGTCTCTTTAAATTCACTCTTTCCTCTCATTTGAAGACACCTTGCAGGTTCTTGATCCAGGCTAAAAGGATCTACCTTAATGCACCATGGCCCCAGATACACTAAGAGTTGTATTGCTGACTTCTGCCAAACTGCAAATCACATCGTAGGAAGGGCCACTTGCTTTTGTTTTGATCCCACAGCACTTATCATGTGCATATTTAGCAACAAATTTTAAAAGCCAACAGATTTTAAAGGACTAAAAGCTAATTTTCTTCCAAGAGCAATCAGAAGAAGCAAAGCACATTAGGGAGTTTTTCAAAGGCACAAAACCTTCATAGGTGGCTGAGTCCCTGAGAGAAAAATTTGATGGTTCATATTTTCAAGTGGTTTAAGTACAAAGATGGTATTTATACTGTAACAATACAGTGTATTTAAATATCTGGCAGTTTTTCCTTTACACATTTTATTTTTCAGACAATAGAAGCAGAGCCTGATTGATGCTAAAAAGCCTAGAAGTTGAATATCTAAGAATTATTAAGTAAAAAACATGACAGAGGAGCCAAGAAAATAATAACTCCTCACAGTTTAATTATTCACATGAAGCTAAGTGAGCACAATTAGTCACCTCTCAAGAGCAGCATGATTTTTAAATCTTTTATAGGAAAAACCCCCACATGTGTTTTCTTGTGCTTGGGATTAGACATCATGTTCTAATGTGGAGAAAGCTTGAATGGGGTCTGCATTATTCAAACTGAAAGAGTCAGTGTTTTCCTCTGCAATTCTTCCCAGTTTTCACTCTGGATTACTTCTATACTTTCTTGATTGCAAGATAAATAATTAACACACACAAGATCTTTACATTGCTATCTTTTTTTTTTTTTTTGCCTTTTCAATATTACATTAGCAAATATTTCAAGGCATTGCTTCTGACTCTAAATGTTTCCACCAGAGGTGAAGGAAGTATTCACAAGCTGAGTGATACATCCTGCAGACTTCAGTGGTCTTCAGTGATGTTGAACCTTCAGGTGAGCTGCTAGATCCTCGAGTACATCAGAGCATCTCAGACACCTCCAACACCTAAAGCATCATCTTTAGTGGTAACAGCTCCCTGAGTAAGAATAATGTGGTTTCAGACCACTGGATTATTTATCATTCCTCTGTAATTGATTCTTAAAAACAATGAACATTATGTTTAAGAGCAAGTTTATATTTGCCAGACACAGCTCCTGAGGCTTAGGCATGTTGAACAGCGACTTGGAGCACTCTTGAGAGCCAAGGTGTTCTCCATCTGAACTAGCAGTGCAGAAGAAAAGGACTGGCTGAACAGTGACAGCCAGAGGCATGCTGAAGTGGCAGGCAGAGCTGCCAACACCAAATGTCAGAGCATCCAACGAGCAGTGTTTAATAGTGCTGAAATGTTGTCATCTCAAGAATTGTTGTTTCTTCCAGGGTTGCACAGCAGAAAAAAAATCTCAATTGAGTTCAAGACAGGCAGATAGAACAGGATCAGATTTGCAGCTCACCTACGTAATATCTGATGGAGGTAAAGCAGCACAAACTGGAGTTTTACTTTACAAATCCTGTGCAATTATTAAAATTCTCAGATCTTAGTCTTCACAAAGTGTGGGCTTTGTAGTTTGTCTTCTTTGGAACTGAAGTGCAAGCTGGCAGGAACAAGGAATGATCCTAAAAACGCCCATGCCTACGCTCTGGCATTGCTTTTCCAGCACTGTGATAGTGCCTAGAAACAGAAGCACTCCACCTTCCTTGCTTGCTACCCGTGCAGCACTTCAAAATCCTAAAGCTACAGCAGAGTAGGGAGAACAACTTGGACATCACCGTTCTTATACCTCCCTTTCAGGGAAGCACTGACATTTTTTTGGAAGCTGTAGGCAACCATAAGGAAATGAATGCATCCCTCAGCATTATCTGCTGGCTCCTGTAAGCAGGAGTCCTGCTGCTGACCCCGACACACACAGGATGAAACTCTGGGAGGCTGCAGAGGTTACACCCAGCACGGATCAGCTGAAGATAACTCTGGTTGCAAGGTCTACAGACTGCCTCACTGTGGCTCCCCCCCACAGCACAGCCCTGCCAGACTGTGCTGGTTGGGTTTGCTGGTTTGTTTTTTTTTTTTTTTTTTTGGCTGGCTGCTCAATAGCACAAGCCAGCACAGTTACTGTTATTTGTTAAAGGTAAGCAAACCTCTGCTACATTGTCAGTGCCAAGAGCTTGGCCTGCGTTTTGCATCCCTGCCTTTCAGATCCTATTTACAATGACAAAGCTTATACAATCACACAGCTTCTACAGAAGACGCCTGACTCACTGTTAACAACCTTTATGACCCTTTTGCAAATATTTTTGTAATTTGCTGTTTTTCTTAAAGCCCTAGAGTCAGATGAGGATCTCAACTTTCAGTGAAGATCTCAGCTTTCACTTAAAAATAAATGAAGCTTAAGAGGGAAAAAGGAAGCTAAGTGTTTTAAAAATTAAATCTCTATTTTCTAGACAGATTTTATGTTGGAATATCTGACTTGTGATTTTAGATACTTGAAACTGGCAACCTTGTCTAACCACACACACTACAATACTTCCACTGTGTTTTACAGCATTTCTTGCCACAGGCAGAAAGCCTTTTTGCTTAATGAAGCAAAAGGCACATCCCAAGCTGCTTTCCAGCCAGTGTTAGTGCCTACAGCAGGGAACTGTAGACCTCCCTGCCACATTCCTCTCACGTCAGTGAAACATAATACACCACAGCATGCTGCCCGTCCAGACATTTTCCACTCACTTGTATTTTCTGACACACATTTGTTTGAGAGGTGAAATGTACCAAACCCCTTCTCCAGCCAATATTATTTTAAATCAATTACACTAGCACCGGAAGAATATCACCACGTAGATTTGGAAGTGGCCTACACAAAGATGGCACAGCCCTTACTTCTTGAAAAGTGCATCAAGGAATGCTTAAATTTGAATATCACTGCAGGCAAACAAAGATGTAAACAGCTAATTATTCTGGTGCTTTGAAAACAGTAAGATTGCACACTAGTAATAGTTATCTACAGCTGCTGCTATTCATAACCATTGGTGTAAGTCTGTAGCTGTTGCACACTAATAAATATTCCAAAAGAAGGAGGTACTTCAAAATCCTAAAGCTACATGAAACCATGGGTTTCAAAGAATTTGATACTGCTTGCAAGAGGCTTGGGAGGGAGCTAAGCACTGAACAGTGAGTGAAAAGTGCATTTACAAACCCATTTCTCTGCCAATCATGCAGGCATGGGCACCAGCTAAGATATACTTGCAGTGACCCACCCTTAAGGGTGAGAAACAAGCTGGTGAAACTCTGGTGGACCTTGCACTCATGGAGATCTCACTCTTCCTCACCACTGTGCTCTTCCCAAGGAGGCCACATCCCATACTGTACTTTGATCCCTAGGACACGGAGAGTGCCATGGGGCTCTCCTAAAATTGCTCCAGCTTGCCTCAGAGGCTGAGATCTCCCTCAACCTCACCAAGCTGTAAAAGCTGTAGAAGTCCATAACTGGGCTNCTGGGCTTTGGAACACCAAGCAGCCTTTGCCACTGCATTCCCAGAGGGAGACCAGGCCCATCCATCACCACTGCACCTTCAGAGGAAAACTCCACATTTCTACAGGATCATTGCTCCAAGAGAGCCACATCTGCCATTGCAGGAGGGCTGCAGCCACCATTGAATGGGACTGCCACCAACACCCTGACCCACAGGGTGTCAGGTTGGATTCTGACTCTGTCAGTGGGTTTGTATTTTTTTTTTTGTAACACTGCATGTTTGTTTTATTTTAGTTCTCCTAATAAAGAACAGTTATTCCTATTCCCATATCTTTGCCTGAGAGCCCATTAAATCAAAAATTATAATTTGGTGGGAGGGGGTTTACATCCTTCATTCCAAGAGAGGCTCCTGCCTTCCTTAGCAGACACCTGTCCTTAAACCATGACAAAATCTCAATAAGCAATTTGCATCCAGGAAATCAGCAGAAAAATGAGACCACACTAAAATATTAACAACAAAAGCTTCTTGGCATTAAATATATGTAAGTTTTGTCTATGATAGCACTTCTCTCCTTCTCAGGACTCTCTGCTACGACACCCATTTGAGAATAAGCAGAGAAGTACTACTACCCATTTCACTGTGGTGAACTATACCTTATTTCAGAACTCTCCAGTTTGTGAAGGTATCTTTAAACAAAAACATGAAATCCCTGGTGTTAGTTATGCTCCCAGATCTAGACAAGTAACTAAAATGCATGCATTACCATGAACCTTATTCCAGTCTAAGGCTCACTTCTTCTAAGAAAACATTCACATGTGTCTAGAAGGATTTTGCTTCCTAAGGAGCCAGAAATGTCACCATCTCCTAGAGCTTTTAGGACCTGATCAGAAAATATATCCAGAGTCACTGGAGGCATTGATATAGGATCTTTATCAAAACACATTCTGCTCAGCTTGAAGCCACAGAAGAATGCCAATACAAGCAATGCTATTCAGATTTTGTTTCCAGTATAAGAATATCTAGGACACAATTAATCACATTTGATTTATGAGAGAGACATATCTAGAGTCCTCTATTTTTCTTTGTCTGCCTAAGAATGCACTTTACCATTACAGAGTTTACTGTGGCCTTGTCATTTTGCATCACTTTGCTGTTTATAGTCTAAAAGGAAGAGCATCTTATGAAATTATTACCTCAAACGGCAACTCATTTCACAATACCAACTAAATTTATCGCTAAGACCCCTTCTTTTAAAAATACTGCTGATGGTTAAAATTATTCTCAAGTTAATCATCTCATACTTCTCCTTGGATCATTTTACAAGCCTCAAATTCCTTTCATATCATCTTGAGAACTGTTATATTTTACTTTGGGCCATAACTGCACTAACATGATGTAAAAAAAAAAGAAAAGTAAAATAATGCCTATAAAATCTCTAATGCAAAAGAAACAGTGGGGATATGTTTGAGGAGAAAGGGTTATAAAACCCCTTTTTACTAATGCAATCCTCCTGTACACAGAGGCTAATAAAACGGATGAAGAAGTTTGCCTGGCTACGATTGAGAACAGAGCACTGGGGAAATATTTTATTGCTGTTCCCTAGAATCAGAGGAAGATTTATCTGGGCAGCAAAGGGAACAAGTACTTGAGTGTGCTAACTGCTTTTGGAGGGAAAGGTTAGAGTCTTTTTTGTAAATAACAAGCCAGAGCTCTGTGAATGTACTAATGGCAACAGAGCTTCTTCCAGGAGGTAAAGCAGATGATGTCTGAAACATTTTGCAAAGAATACCCAGACACCAGCACACAGAAAGAAAGAACCACATGCCATGACCTGGCAAGATTAATTTAAGAGGACACTTCAAAAATATGTTTACCTACACCAAACTCCTAAGTGGCTGATAGATGTGATAGATGGGTCTGGATATGACGTAAAACACTGGAGACTCTCCCATAAGTAAACTTGTTTTTTTTTTCCTTACTACTGAATAAAAAGGCCACAAAATTTCTTCCCTTAATCATTTTTCTAGGATACGTGGTTTGGGAGAATATACAGCACATCTCTTAATGAAAAACAGCCTAATACATGGTTCCTTATCTCTAAACATCCTATAGTATGAAGGGCTAACATCATCATCATCATCATCTGGAAATTACACCCCAGTATCTCAAGCCAAGCATCAAAATGGAGAATTTATTACTAATATAATTTATTTTCTGAAGCCTAAATTTGGAGCATTGTGTACTTAAGCAATATACTTCAACACCAGTTGCCTGAGAAGACATTTTATGCTTTACCAAGACCAAGAACTCCTTTTCAGACAGAGCACAAAAAGTATCAGCACCCAAATGCTTTCTCCAAAAGAAAAAAATTCCATCCAAATATATATATATAACACAGGGAGCAGATAGCAAACACACTTGCAGAAAGCTGAGCAAAAAAAGGCAGAACATATACCAGATGCTATTGTATAGAAGCAGTTGGGCCCAACTGGCTGGAAAAGTAAAACTTCTTTTTTTTCCCATTGTATATATATATACGTGTATCTATCATTAATAAGCATATATTAAATCCTTGGGATTTTATCCAGAGATCAGAACACTCAGCCTTTGAAACTCACAGCACATATTTTTAGTAGTCAACACTTTGGACATAAGTCTCATCTCTATGAGAGAGGGGTTGACATTTTGGGAACTTTTGATCAGCTATCTCACTGAGGAGCTGCCAACCCTCTCTGTGACACAGCAATAGGAATAACAGTTCTTTATTAGGAGAACTAAAATAAAACAAACATGCAGTGTTACAAAAAAACCCAAATCTACTGACAGAGTCAGAATCCAGCCTGACACCCTGTGGGTCAGGGTGTTGGTGGCAGTGCCATTCAATGGTGGCTGCAGCCCTCCTGCAGTGGCAGATGTGGCTCTGGTGGAACAGTGATCCTGGAGAAAGGTGCAGCCTCTGCTGAAGGTCCAGTGGAGAGAGATGGGCCTGGTCTCCCTCTGGGAGTCCAGTGGAAAAGGCTGCCTTGGTGTCCCAAATCTCAGGTTTTTATCCAAGTAGAGAGGCTTGGCTCCTCCCCCTGGATGGAGCATTTCCCAATGGGATGATGGAATTTTATCAGTGGGACTCAATGGCCCATGAGCAGAAGATCTCTCCCTGGAGGGAGGATGGGTGGTGGAAGAGATAAAGAAACTGCTCTGCTGTTTTCTTATCAGCTGGGCTATTGACAGAAGATTACACCACCCCCACCCCAGTTCCAACAGATGGGGATGGAATACACACTTTTAATTGCATTTTGCACTGCAACCCATGACACCATGCCATTATACATCTAAAACATCCTATGGGGGCTATTTACTTGGCTTTCTTAGCAGCTGCTGAATGACCAGTGCTCCTTGGTGTTAGTGCAAAACAATGAGCATGAAGTGATAAAGTTACTGAAAAAATATGCTTTGTTATGCTAATATGTTAATGGTGTGTAAGTGATCTTGCAGGGATTATCCAATTAGCCAAGGTGAGATGTGGAGAGATGAACATCCTTAGAGCAGTGAGCAAACACCTTTACTCACATTGCCAGCCATTCAAAACTCTGAAGGTACAGCAGGTGCGAGACAAAAGCAGAGCTAAATGCTGTATATACTAGTGAGTGCTGTATAACACATAATCTATTGGCAGGCTGGCAGAATAAAGAGACTTCTACATCCAAACAGTATAATCTCACAATTTAATCCTGTGCACTTCAGCTTCCATGGGCTATCCTGACAACTGCTATTGTGACTGAACTTTCTTATCTACATTTTAAAAACTTGTGTCAGCAGTGTGTTCTGATTCCAGCAAGCCAGGAAGAAGGAAATAACAGCCTCACTCAGATACTGGATTCAATGAGCAAGAGTGTTATGGTGGGAGAAATTTCAGTTCTTGTGCTCCTAAGGAGCATCAGGTAAAACATCCTTTGAAGGGGTGATTTAGAGAAGAACTGGCCACCACCACACAAACCCCTCCAGCAGTATCCCCAGCTGGATACAATATTAAACAAGAAGACTCAAGGTAAGACAGTGGTTTCCAAAAGCTTTTTCTCTGATCTGATCCAGCTGCAGAGCTGTGATCTTTCCTTGGGGAACTCCATGGCAGAAAGCAGCTGCACAATGCCAGCTGAGATTGCTCCTCCTCAGGGCTGCAGGGAAATGCAAGAAAGCATTTGGTGCTTGTAAAAGCAACCTACCACGGGCACAGAATGAGACTAGGACATGGAAGTGGACCTGCAGCTTTTTATAGGATGTTAGAAACTTCTCACTTCAGGTCATGTGCAAGGTGGCTACTAGACAGTGAAAATCCACACAGGAGAAATTATTGCTTAGAACTTGATGTAAAAGATAAGACTGCTGTGACAAACAACTCCCCCCATGTTTCTGCCTAATCACTATTAACTGCTTCCTCAATTACAAGTATGCACACAGCTATAACAGAGAAAAACAGCCTGCCTCAAAGACAACTCCTGTTTATTTTTGAATGAGGAGGTTGGAAAAACTCACATAAGTCTGCCTGAGTTTGTCTGTCATGGCAGCATGTGCATGATTTTCCAATCTGTCTCTTTAAATACCTTCTACTGCACAAGCTCTCAAAAAACCCAGGTCATCAGCAAAGCACAGTACTGAGGAATCAGATACTGAACTCTCAGGAGCAGTTACACCAAATATCCTTGAGCAAAGATGTCACAAAAATATCTGTGCATATATTAGAGGATTTAATGAGCAAATGCATGAGGAGGTGGCTGAAGAGCTCAACAGTGGTGGAATTACTTGAATGAAGAGTGTGTGTATCTTCTCTCCCTCTCTCACCCATGATCATGCCTTCATCCAATGCTGCTACCACTGAGATGCCAAGACCATTCCCAGGATAAAGGGGCAAGTCCTTAGCCCAGAACTTCATGGGCTTTATAATTTTGTGCATGTTGGTAGGAACTCCTCCTCGTCATACATGTTGAGGGCAGTGGACCTTGGCTGAGTTTCAATTCCATTAGAAATGCCCATAACAAAAATTTCACCCAGGGATGTCCTTCTCATTAGATATTAAAAAACATACACACAGTCATGAAGTCAGAAGAGAAAAACCCCACAGATGTGGTGGAGCAACCTTCATATCAGATAAGTCATTTTTACTTCCCTCACTTAGCAAAATACAACTTTTACAGTTACTAGATTTGAAATCTAATTTTTACTTTAAGGGAAGAATGGTCTTCCTTTTTGTTCAGTATAAGGAAATAACGTGCCTGAGAACAGGCTTGCCTCTGTAGCAGCAGCAGCTCCAGCGCCTGAAGCAGGGCACAGCTGTAGGACCACTGTGCTGTTGGAATCTGGAACGCAGAGAATATTTCTCTGCACGTTTTAAAGGATCCAAACCCTCTGAAAAATACTGCTTTTAACCTTTGTCCATGGAAGAGGCTTCCTAGGCTTTGGGATGAGACAGAATTTTCATGTACATAAATTAGATAATAGCATAATATGTAATTTATCACAGAGTGAGATATGTAGATTTTTGGGTTTGTTAGAACGGTAGGTAAATGAAGACAAGACAGAGGATCCTTAAGGTTTTTAGGCTTCTTCCTCCTTCTCCATCTCCCCCATATCCTGCAGTGTTGGTGGCACAGGGTGATTGGTTGCAATTTGCCACAGTGCAGAGTTACATGAATAGAAGTTTAGTCAGCAATTGGTAGAAAAGTAGAAATAATGTATGTTTGTGGTGATAATTGGGTGAATTATCTTGAAGAGGACCTTGAATCTGTGTGTTAGAGTCTTTTGGCTTTAGGGTGTTAAGAGACTTTTTAGGCTTTTGGCTTTTTAGACTTTGAGGCTTTTTGTTTTAGGTTCTTTTTAGGCTTTTCCAGGTTCATGGTTGGCTGGTGTAAACTTTGGTGTGCAGAAATTGTAGATAAGAGAGAATAAACAACAAGACAAAGATCAGCTCAGAGTCCAGTTCCTTTTTTTGCTAAAAGGGACTTAAAAGACTAATCTCCCTCTCAGGGGAGAGACATGTAGGAGTTATAAAACTCTTACACTGTGCCTGACGAGTCAGAGCAGATGAGGACAGCATTCCATGGTCATCCATCCACACACCCTTCAGCATCCTCCATGCTACCCAAGGGCTGCCCACAAACAACAGACATGTGCAGAGACCCTAACACTGTATGTCACACCTCTTTCTTTTTACCCGAGAGACATTCATAGGGAAATCAGTGTCCCTCCCAGCAGCTCACACATGTGGACTAGCAGAAATCAACCATTTCCAGTCACCTGCCACATGCCCACAGGTAGGTGTCCCCAGAAACCTGGGAGACATTGGACCAAAGCACACTGCTTAAGCTAAAGATTAATTCTTGCAAGTCCATAAAAACAGAGAATACTTGACAGAAACAGCACAACAACTCAGAGAAAATACATTTTTGAACTTTACAAGACTGTCTAATCTGATTTGATTTGGACAGCTCAGTTATATATTTTGTCACAGGGCATGGTTTATCTACTTACTGTAGCTCAAGAGATAAAGATTGAGTGCAATTCAGCTGTAGACAAATTTGTAACAACAGAAAAAAAACCCCAAAATCATGGAGCCCCACCAATTTCCCAATGACTGTAAAAATTCCCAGTTTAAAAGCAAAGAACATGCTTTTCAGTCTCCCAAACTCCATCAGGTTGTAGATGTAGTCTTTCTTGATGGTGTGGCACCAGCAATAGCACGATATTCTGTGGACATGGCTGATGCATATATTGAAACAAAGTAAGAACCTGAACCACTACAGATATACCCTATAGCTTTACTATTTCTTCTCTACCAGAATGGGCACATAGGCAAACAGATTACAGAATGATCAGTTACATAAGGACATCCATTTTCCCATACAGAAGAAACAATTTCTGCTGTTCATATGTCTGTTAGCAATTAAGGAAAATAACGTGACAAGCTGAACTGTCACCCCTTAATTTTATGAGAATTGCAGTAGTTTTTAAAAACAAATTGTAGGTGCTTTCAAAGCATTCTACCAATTTAGATCTCATCCCTATGGACTTCTTACAGCATCCATACACTTCCTCTTTTGAAGTCCCTAATTAAAAATTCTGCAAGGAAGCTTTCTTTAACATCCAGTTTCAATCCTAAAGAAGTTTTAATCCTAATTGAAAACAATGTACATTTACTTTCTAGTGCTCATTGTTCAGATACACTCTTGGTAGGTACTTGCATCTGATCCTCCCTCATACAGAAAGGACAGCTCTGACCTTTACTGACCACTGACAACACTTAAGATAAGGTACTACTGACTTCTGGAGCTTTCAAAAATGTCTCATTTAAATTAATTAACCCCAAATACTTCACCATTTTCAGATTTTTTCCTTCTCTGGAGCCTTACATGTCGACGACTTCAAACAACAGCAGGAAAAAGGGCAGACAAGTGTAGAAACCAGGCTTTGAACCAGCTTCAGTGTAACAGTACCTTCAGCACAGGGTATTCCTCTGTACTCAGAGTGGAAACTGCAAGAGACCCGCACTGGAAGGGATGTCCTGGGCAGCTGAGTCTACTCTCCACGATTGTGGTGGCTGCATGACACAATCCCTTTCAGATCTGCTAGCAATTAGCATCATTCACTGCACCAGCTCCCCAGCTACTTCATTCATCTCTGTGCCAGAGCAGAACTGCAGATGGGTGGCAGCTAAAAGCCTAATTCCTGGTTTTCAAAAGAGCCCTTCATGCAACACCAAACCACAGAGATTTAATATTTTTTTCAACATTGTACAGTGACAGATGAGTTCAACTGCTACCTCTCCTTTCTCTTAAACACCACAAGCATATCAAACCTTGCAACACGTTTTATATTCCAGTGTAATTAAGCAACTTTTGAACAGTTTTTATCCCAGGTCTTCCCTGCAGCTTCCTCAATAGTTTCATTATCAGTAATGTATCTACAGCTGTGCCCAGTTCTCTGACAGAGAAGCAAATCTAATCAAGACCCCCAACAGCAAAATCTGAATGTTTACACCTAAAACTTTGTAACTTCTAACTCACTATTTGGATAGTCTGTGTGTGTACTGGGAAGGTCTTTGTGTGCCACCAGGTCTGTGGGTCAGCCTTTTGGAGAGGGTGCAAATTACTCAGACTGCTGCTGGCATTTATGGATTGGCAGGTAAGAGATGACATTGTCAGCTGATAGGATCTACCAACCTCATACAACGGGGACAGAGGACTAGCAGGAAAAATAAAGTAGATTTCTGCAGTCTGAAAGAGACCACAGTTTCCATCAGGAACATTTCTACAAGGATTTCCTGAAAACTTAAGTAAAATCGCCCGATTTAATTGGTCCATGTATAATTGTTTTTATGAGAAACATATCTCTTTTCTTTAGCTTAGAAATAATAAAAAAAACCCCAAACTAAGAGATTATAGCAAAACCTTTATTTTTGGAAAAGTAAACCTTTTTAATGTCCTTTGCATTTTCTTTAGGTTGCTTTCATGGCTTACTTAGAGAATTAAGCAATATTTTTTAGCTAATCAAAAGCATTCCACAGGAAAGAAAAATCATCACATTTAAACTCCATCACTGGCACATGAAATGAGGATTAAAATATGACTAGGAGGTGTACAGAACCACTGTTTGTTTGGAACAGAGATGTCCAAAATGTTATTTGTACATTGTGGTAGGGCTAGTGCACCAGATAAAATTCTAACAACTTGTAAATTAATGCACATTTAATGCATTCACAGAGAACACATAAGTACAGAACAACAATTAAGAAAACCTCTCATAAAGGAAGAGGTCAGCTGTTTATCTTGTATGTTCATTTTGGAAAATTTAAATCAATTGATGCCAATCTCCTTTTAACTGGAACATTTCTTTGATAATCCTGCTATGGCTCAACATTTTTTTTCCCATTAAAAATAAATCTGATGTGCCAGGCCTGGCCTGCTACACTCAAATACTGTCTGAAAAAAAATTATGAAAATAGCTTTATGTAAAGAAGAAAAAGAATATAATCAGTCTTTACAACAACTGAAACCAAACTGACAATTTCAATTTAAAGACTTCAAATTAATTTAATGTGAGTCTCCTCTTGATCCTGTGTCTCCTTGCTGCTTGTCTCCCTTTCTGTCCAGAATGAGCCCATATCAAAAAGAACAAAGCACTGTTTTTCTTGACCTGAGTCTGAAACCCAGAGTTTTGTCTCTCTAGCCTAAAACAGGAGTGCACATATGTTCCCTCCTCATTTACCAACCTTCTTTTGCTTCCTTGCTTGTGGTTCTCACAGGTAACATGACAAAAAAGTGAGTTCCAAAATGCTGGGTGTGACGAAACCCAGAGAGGGGCAACCAGGACAATACGGAGTGAAACTAACAGTGAAGAGGGAACTCCTCACCTAGAGGCCACTACAGCTGCCTAAAGGGCACCTGAGGATAATTTCTCACTTGCAAAGTGCCATTGGAGCCTCGGCTCTGGCTGGTAGGAAATCCTGCAGGGACATCAACAGAAACTGGGTTTAGGCTGTATAAATCCAGGACCTTTTAGCATTTCCTTCCAACTAAGCCTCCAGTCACAGTGTAGTCTCAACTGAACAACTTCTGGCATCAGAAAATCCCCTCCAAAGCCCAGCTTTTATCAGGGATGCTTGCTGAAATGCTCATGGGAACACAAGAAAGGCCAAACCCATGACATCCATTTTCCAAGTTTCCTCTTAGAGCAGTGGATGGGAAAGATCAATTTAAGCTTCAACAAATTGCAGCTGGAATTTTACTAGAAAATATGTTCATTAGGTCACTTGGCCACCAACACTAGCATCAAGGCCTCCCTAGCACTCTACATGTGAAACTCAAATTGAAACAGAATAACTTAAACCCACTGCTCTTCTGCATGAAAAACCTTTGACTCTGTTTCAATTTTTTAAGTTAGTATATAGCTCTATTCCTTCTTCTTCTGTGTTCTGAGCAGTTACACTGCTCAGAGGCAGAAGAAAGAGTTTTTACCCTATACAATGATACCTGCCTAGAAAAAAAAAAGTTACAAAGTCACTCTAACCAACTGGAAACCATGTAACTTAAAAAAACAGAAATGCCTTTGCACTGTTCATTATTATTTCCCTTACACTACTGTAAAGTTAGAGTCAAAACTGTGAGATTAAGGTAATTTTTAACCTCTTTTGCCATTCCTTTTTTATCCAAGTTTCCTCACTTTCCACTTCTTCTGGCCATGTCCAGGAGGTTCCCAGGCAGTTCCAGAACAAGTTAGATCCCAGCAGAAAACAAAACAAAAGATTAAAATATTGATGTATATTATACCTAGTCTGGAAAAAGGGCTTTTAGAAGCTGAGGCCCAGTTCGTA
Source organism: Thryothorus ludovicianus (assembly GCA_013397245.1). Classification (NCBI taxonomy): domain Eukaryota; kingdom Metazoa; phylum Chordata; class Aves; order Passeriformes; family Certhiidae; genus Thryothorus; species Thryothorus ludovicianus. The sequence goes on along the minus strand of VZTB01012114.1, from coordinate 107,500 downwards.
ATAAATTTTAAGTTTTTGCAAGGGAAGTACCATTGCATTTTTCAGTCACAGTCAAGAAAAACCTGAAGGATTCATTTAGGAAAAAAAAAAAAAGAGACAGAAGGAATTAATTACTGCAAACACATGTAATTGTTTCTGCCCTGTGGAATATGCAGTCACAGTAGTTTAACAACTCACTTTTGAGGGTGAGTAACTAAAAACACAGCCTTTCTACCAAAGTTTTCCCCCAAAAAGTGCTCTATTAGGCTGTAGGTTTTTCCACAGCTGGAAGCATGTTCCATCTCCCAGAGCAGGTTGGCAGAGGGTCATTTCTCTGAAATTTCCTTCTTTAAGACTATTTTGGTCTTACAGACTGACAGCTATTCATGCACAGAAAGACAATTTGCTGGTGCTTCTACCTTTTCAAAATGCAATTACAGGGAAGTAATGAAGTTTAGCAACAGCTTAGTTGAATTCAACATCCTGTGCACTTGGAGGCAAAATCTGAAGTCAGGTTTCTCATGCATATGTGACACACCACATTTGGTGGCTGTCTCCCAGAGAAACCTTAGCAGCTGAAAACACTGTGTTATTTAATTACTCGTGCGAGCAACTGGGAGATTTTAAACCCCCTTTGTGTGACTTTTTCCCCCCACTGAGATGATATAATTTAATAAATTTAATAAAGCTATTTCAGCTAAGTGCTTTTCATAGTCCAACTTTGCCAGTGTCACCTTTATTCTATACATTTTCTGTGCACTTTTCCTGTAGGAGTAATTTTTTTCATTGTCTTGTTTTTCTATGCTACCTAGAGAGTGGAAAACAGAGCAGAAATTCACAGGGATCTCCAGGAAAGTTGTTTTGCACATTGTGTATATTAATACATGGCTTAATTATTGCTACCCTACAGAGCATAGGTTCTTGCCCACTGCCTGAGTGCCTCCAATATGAGATATGATTGTTAACATGATTTACAATGAAAAAAACAGTCAAATGTATTTGCACTTGCAAAAGACACAAGAAAAGGCCGGTTTGGGTGGATATTCATCAATGCAACTGTGATGGTAGTGTGCACTGTGCTGAGTATAGCCTGAGTATATTCCACAGGGATATCAGCCTTGCCACTGGAGTGGCAAAGATGGCATCTAGCTGGGCAAGAATATATCCACATTCTGTTTTCAGCATCCCAAAATGGGAGGGCTTATGCACACTTCCCATTCCCAGGCTCTAAGGCAGGAGGAAATCCTCTAACATGCTCTCCAGAAGTTGGATATTTCTTCTTGGATACTGGGCTTGACCTGTTACCTCATTCTCTTCCAATTATTCCCATTTTCTATCAACACTCATAAGCCAGTTTCTCCATCTAGTCTACCAGTCTCAAGTTTCAGGCACTATCTTCACTTAAAATTGCCCACATCCAGAAGAACAGAAAATCCAGGTACTAAGAATTTAGTGAGAACTCTCACTTCTAGGTGAAGTGGCCTGGTTACTGTGGCAGCCCTGGAGGATTCCTGAAGCACCCTAATTTCTGCAGGGGTTGGAAGAAAGTGATGAAAAAATGAGGATGACTTCACTAGTATTTTATGAGCAAATACCACTGATTTTTTTTTTTTTTTTTGAGGCTGAAATCATAGAGTGACAGCACTGTGTATGTGAGAGTTTGAGCTGTTTGCCCTACAGGAGTCTGGAGAAAATTTAGAGCAGAGCAAGCCTGGATGCTTCTTGTAGGCCAAACATCTTTCTCAAGACTGTTCTACCATACAATAAACCATCACACAGTTACCTGCACACTCTCCTCCCTCCCTTTCACTTGATCTCTTCTAAATGCAACTCTTTCATGTTTTTTGAGAAATCAGAATTGCTGGTTACAACACAAGAACTACAGCTGTAAGCATGCACATGATCCTTTAAATTCTTAGGAGAAACTAGTCAGCTTCCATGTGCAAATGATGCTCTTACAGATTCACAGGCTCACAGCCTGGATTTATAAGGATTAAAACAATGACTGGAAACATCTTATCAGCAGAGCTGTAGCCTGACTTCTTTCATTTGTGTTGCCTGTACTATGGAGCACCAAGGCAAATGCACACTCATGGAGCAATGCAGCCAGAACAAAACACATGCAAGCAGAATCAAGAGTGACTGCTGCAGACTACTTTATGAGTGCCTCCTGTACCTCAGCCTCTTGTTTTTACTCTCCAAGAGGCACAGCTGCCTTTTCATTGTCTTTCTTTTCCCACTAAATTTACGAGACTTATTTGCTCGCTGTGATCTGCTCTTACCTGTGAGGTTTCTGGCAGTGGGTCCATATTTGACTGATTCAGCAGAGCCTGACCCTGGTAGGGGTCTCTGAGGTCTGCACAGCACAGGTGAGCACTACTGCTTTGCCTCTCTGAAATGACAGCAGCAACCAGAGGCACTGACCTGGAACAATCCTCCCCTTCCTCTGCCTGCCTTACTACAGAATCACTGCTCTGCCATACTTCTTATTTTCAGGTGCTGATCCTTGTGTCTCCCATTTGGTTTTGTTTCTGAATTGATAAGAAAGATTCAGCATCAGAGCAGCACATTGTATCTTAAACAGCACTTCCTGATGATTTCAGTGGAGGCTTCTGTGTAAAAACTGATGAGGATAAAAACTCCACAGACAATACAAATGTGAACACAAGTCCTAAGTAATCAAGTCAATTGTATGCAAGATACTGAACATCTCTTGCAAGGCAAGGCTTCTGATGTCAAGTGTAAATTAAAGAGATTAGCTAGTATGAAGTCATTTCGTCTCTCTGAAGTTCAGATTTGTACTTTATATTGTCAATTTTGCTTTAAATGCTTTCTTGTTCAGTGTTTTACCCAGATATCTGCTAAAGACAGTGGAATATAAAGATACAAGCTTTGTTGTCATGGTGCCAGTCCTTAGGCCCTCTTTTTCCCTCCACACATGCAATGCACATTCAGAGCAATTTGGAATGACACATCTAAGGGCACACTTCAGTGTGGTGCCTGGACCCTGACTGCACACCAGGAGCCGACCAAGGTCACTCTCTCTCTCTCTTCCTCACCTGGGCAGGGCAGAGAAAGTTCAACAAAAGGCAAGTGGGTCAAGCTAAGGGTAGGGAGAGATCACTCACCAATTACCAACAGGCAAAAAAGGGACTCGACTTGGGGAAAAAATAATTAATTTAATTACCAATCAAATCAGAGTAGAGTAAGGAGAAATAAATCTTAAAAACACCTTCCCTCAACCCCTCCCTTCTTCCTGCAGTAACTTCACTCCCAAATTCTCTCCCTTTTTCCCCCCTAGCAGCATAGGGGATTAGAGGTTGTGGTCAGTTCACCACATTTCCTCTGCTGCTCCTTCCTTGTCAGGGGGAGGACTCCTCATACCCTTCCCCTGCTCCAACAGGGGGACACTCCCTAGGAGACAGGTCTCCAAACTTCTCTAATGTAAGTCCTTCTCACAGGCACAGTTCTTCATGAAGTGCTCCAGCATGGCCCCCTTTCCATGGGGTGCAGTCCTGAAATTACAGGCTGCTCCAGCACCCTGGAGCTACCTGGCACTGGCTCCATTGGGTAAATAAGAAGTCTCTGGCAGCTTCTAACAGAAGCCATCAAAACCCCACTAAGGAAACCCAGTACCTGCAGTCTTTACAGGAGCACTTTTCCTTCCTTAGTTTCACTGTCCTAGACAATAAATCCCTCATGTCTCTTGCATTCACTGAACATTAATAAAATGCTTATATACTCAGATATGAGGATCCAAATGTGATTTGGAGCTTCATCCTTCCTTTGCCTAGCTGTTTATTCTGATTTCTGAGCAAAATAGACAGTTGTGTAGGGTCCAGTTGTGATGGAGATAGTGAAAGTTGGCTTCTCTGCTCCTCTCTTCTCTTGTGCTCCACATTTCTTCCCTCCTATTGTAGTGGCACAACCATTTCTGGATCAGAAAACTGATCCAAATGAAACAAAACCACCAGGAAGAAATTGGTTGGCCTCTGGACTGGGCTTCCAAATCTTACACACAACATAAAAACATGGAGGCAGGAATGTAATTTGGGAGAGAAAGAGGCAAGCCAGGGACTGTCACAGACTTCAGATGTACAGGCAGACTTAAAAATGGAGCTTCCACTACTTTCTTCTATATCTCTTCCTAGACTCAGATATTAATGCCTTCAGGGCATCTGCAGCCTTTTTGGGACCCTAGGTTAGTCCAGACTGCTGTGAGTGCTCACCATGCCCTCTGACTGAGCCATATCACAGCTGAGTGGGGACAAGGCACATTACTGATCTGATGTCTTCATCCTTGCTCTGTACAAAGTGTCAGCGGACACAGAAGATGTGAAATAAATAAGAATTTAAATTTCCTCCTTGATTCACAGCAGTTTTGTACATCATTTTTTTGCAATTTGCTGTGCAGAAATGCTTTGTATTTCACTTCTCAACATACGGAAAGGAGGAGCAGTTTTATAACAGAAAAACTTCCCTGTCCATTCAGAGTCTGGCAGGAGTCTCGTAGGTGAATGCAATAATCCAGGGCACATTTTTAGTGCCAGCTACATTTCACTTGGTGACTCTTTCAAACCACCAGTGCTATGTTGGCATCAGTGATAGTCCCAAAACAATCTAGGAATTCATCTCATTGGAAGTTTTGGCCCATGACAATTATTTAGTGCAGTATCCACACAAGATTTTAGTAGAGCCAGGAGGGCTTACGTCACATGCCAGGCACATGGGACCCAATCTGCTCAGTCTTTAACTAGGTCCCATCAGTATTCTCTCTCTGGGACAGTATTAGGACTTGCTAATCCAAGTGTTAATAACTTGCTGTATTAACTAGTATCTAGGGAGTTTTTCCACCTTTTCCTCCCCCTTTACATTCCACCTATAAACCCCCACTATTAATAGCAAGGAGGAACAGTCAAGTGGTTACAAGACAAGAGTGGATCAGATTCTTATCATGCATTTTCATCCACTTCCAAAGGCTGACTATTCTTCACATTGACATTTTAGACATACACAGATCAAAATAACTACCTGAAAAGTGATATTAATAGATTTAATGAAGAGCTATCAGAGAGATTTCAAAGGGTCCTAACAGTCACGATGAGCTGTACGTTGGCAGGGCTTTATGGAAAGAAAAATAATGAGAGGCAGCAAAGGAACTGCTGATATTGTCTAGAGTGCCCACACTGCCACAGTGTGCCAAACTCTGTGGACTTTGCAGGTGATACGACACCTTGGGGGAAAGTTTGTGGTTTTTCACACTGAAAGTCCTCTCATGTGTGCAGTGGAATTATTTCTGGACTGTGCTCCAACTACAGAGATAGTACTAATGGGATTTGTGAGGCCCTGTGCAGTGGGATGAGACTTCCCATTGAATGGAATATAAAAGCTTGTCTAAATTGAAAAACTGGAAGTATTTATGAAGTGAGGGCAAAGACAGTGCACATTATTTACTGCAGAGATTAGTAAGTGCTTGAGGAAGATAAATGACCATGGATACTATAAAAGATTAAAAAATTACTAACTACTTTTCACCTGGCAATGTCACCATACTTTTAGAATATCTAGCTGGTACTGTCCCAGAAAACTACCTTTTTAACCATATCATTCAATCTCAGCTGAGCCTGACCCAAAAAATATTGCAATGGCCTCTTAAAATCTTAAATCCACCCTCTGAAGCTGGTGTAACTCAGAGCTCCTTCAAGTTCAGATCTTAGCCAAGCTCAGCTAACACTCATATCATATGTAGAGCAGGAAATTCCACCTGCACTGAGATTTCAAAAAATGTCAGCATTTTGCATAACTGACTACTAAAAATTAGGCACCACAGATTGCTATGATGCATTATAATGGAAAAAGATCCTTAGGTTGTCTTCTTTTCAGCTTCTGAAGAGCTGAAAAAGTCAGAGCAGTAAACTCAGCTGAGATGAACTCTTAGTATTTCACACTATTTTTTCCCATCCAGTCTCCCTTTTCTTTTATTTAAAAACTCCGTTTTTTTTACTTTTTCCATCAATACCTTTTCAGCAACCTGTTACAGAAATATATTACAACATGCTGTCCCAGGATCCTACACAATACCCACCAGAGAGAGCAGTCACTAAGACTAAATACTAAACAGACTTTGGGCTATGGATATGCCCAAGCAACTTGATCAAGGCTTGGATCTTGCTAAAAGGCAGCTGAGAGAAACTGCTGGTCCATTTTTAAGTGCTCAGTGCTACTAAACAGGAGATTCTTGGTTTAACAAGGAATCCTAGGGCTTAGTCCTATCCAGATATTTATGGTACACTTCATTTCTGGGATCCCACAGATAGCGGAAGCATGGGGAGCAAAAGGGAGGGAGAGAAGGCAAGATGTCTGCTGAGCATACACACAAATTAGAAGAAAAGCACTGGCTGAGTTCCAGAAATTAAAATCTGGCCCCACTGAAGTAGGCAGGAGCTTTGCCACCACGGAGACAGAATTTTACCCAATGTGAACAGTATTCTGGGAATACCCGCCCTCCAGACACACTGTGGGAGGTCTTCTGGCTCTGAATAATCACTGGAAACAGAGGAAGGGAAATTAAACCCAAACCAAGACAACAATACCAGAATGATTAATCAACAGACAAAAAAGAATGTGACAATGAAGTGAAAAATATTGCAGAAGTGGGTGGAAAGAAGGTGGCAAGTCCTTTATCTCCTGGACTTCTGAACTTTGTGAGGAACAAGGGAGGATGCAAGGACTTGTGGAGCAAGGAGGGTGCAGGAGGCCACGCCAAGGCTGCATTGGAGTCTTGGAGTCTGCACAGATTCAATAACAAGAGGGAAAACACTTGTAGAGCACATTCAGCCTTGAAGTAGGCTCCCATCAGTAATGCTATATAAAGGGACCATAATCCAGCAACTTCAGCAAAGCTTCCTAGGAGCAATCAGCATCATCACATACAAATTCCCAGGCAGGCTCACAGAAAGGGCATGCTCAGCAAGCTCTGCAGTTGAGTAACTGAGCATTCTGGATATGAGAAATACAATAAACAGACACAATGCCTATAAAGTTCCATCTACTCTGACAGCTATGACCTAGTTATTTAGTCTACAGTTGCCCTCCGATTTACTTAGCATTTGGATTCATACCACAACTATTTATAAGGCCCTGGATGTTTCTCTTTCACTGCCTTAAGAATTCAGGTTGCCTACAATGCCCACCTTTCAGACTGCCTGAACCCTCCAAATTCACATGAGGCAGCTGGAGAGTCAAATTCTCATAACTGCTGGAACTCAGCCCCCAACTCCCAATCAAAGGCCTCTTCTTTGCTGCAGTGCTGCTGCAGAAAGGGACTGTGGCTTTTCTGGGAACCACTGCAAAATGCACCATGCTGGATGTGATGACAGCAGGGAAACTTGCACATCCATCACTGGCAAATAATCAAGTATTGCATTGCCCCTTAAATGAGAAATCCAGATGAAGATTCATGTCTACATGTCAATGATGAATGAGTGACAGCAGCCAACTAAGCATTAAACCAGATTTCCCTGAGTGACTGTGTGACAACCACAGCATAGGCAGGCACACATCTGCTTTTGGAAGGTCCCAAGGTGCTTTGAGCTTTCCTCAGGCCTTTCTTCCTCTCAAAACAACTGGAAAGATCTGTTCCTCACTCACACCTCTGACAGAGTTCAAAACCTTCACAGAGCTCGGGCCATCTGCCAGTTTTCTCTCCCTGCTCTCTTCTCTTGCTCTCTCATATAACCAGGAAAAAACCTTTTTCATGGTCCTTCCCTGGGCATGGCCAGTCTTCAGGTGATGAGGATCTCCTGATGCTCAGTAGTTTGCTGTCTGTGTGCCTGGTCTCGGTGCAAATCCTTGTCCATGGGCTCTGATGTCAGCCTCAGGACTGTCCAGTCTTCAGGTCTATTGTCCAATATTATCAGAGGTAAGGGAGAAAATGGAGGGTAAGGTGGAAAACAAAGGGCACCAAGGCAAAATCAAGCATCTTTGTAGGCCTTGCAGGATTCTGCTGGCTCTGAGAAAGCTTTTCACCCAGTTATTTAACTTAGCTCGCAACTTGGAAAACGAATTAAAAATGTGTTTGTTCCTTCTGCAAACTCTTGAAACAAATCCGGAGGGAAGAGAGTGCCTGGAGAGTTACTGAGCTCTTGTGCTCCCTGGCAGCCTCAACACCATTGTTACCCCTGCAGAGAAACCAGAAGAGCTGCTTCTCAGCCTGACAAGATCCTGGGATGGAAAGCACAGACTGCCCCTCGTGCTGAGCTTTGGACCAGGCTGCTGGCTTTTCCCAGCATGTGTCATGCAGCTGTGTGTGCAAGCAGCATTCCACAGCCCTCCTTCCCAGGCTTAACAGAGAGGATCTTGCAGAGAACTTCGGGGCAAGCACCAGTATCTGTGAGAGGATCTACTTGCTTCTGGAGTGCCAAAGGGCAGAGAAGAGAGCAGCATTTAGCCCTGTCTTTATTATACTGTGGTGCCATCTTCCCTTTGTTTTTCAAATCATCCTTAAATGCTGATTTAAAAACAATGATTGGAAGGAACAAAATCCCATCTTGCCCTGAACAGCTCTTGCCAGCACTCAAGGAGACCTGAGAAAGCTGAATGCCCTCAGCTGGCAGGCTGGCCATGGAAGATGGCTGGGATTATAACCTTGCTGCTCACCCCTTGCTGGATCCAGAACTTAAGACCACAAAAGGACCAAACCTGAAACCTGAAATCCACAAAACAGAAGGTAAAAATCTGTTTCTGGGTCACCTGTATCTAATGCCACAAGTCCAGTGTTTCTAGAAGTTATTTTCACTTCCATGGTACTGGCATGACAACATGAGAGAAAATGGGATTATCAAGTCTCCCCACAGAGTAATGTAAAACCATTTCAGCCTAGTGCCATCATGTCTCTCCTCCTATTACATATCATATTATTACTTGACTACTTTTTAATCCCCAGGCCCATAGTAGTACCTAGAAATCACTGAAAATGTGTATTTTTTCCAGAACCTACACAAACTCTATACACAAAACTGAATTTTATCACATTCTTTTACTTCCCTTCAAGAATAGCTGATGATTTTCTATAATAGTCTCGTCAACTCACCAACTGGTATCAAACAGATAGGTATTTTCCACTGATCTGCTATTTTACCTACAAATGAGAATTTTAGACTAGCATAGTCCTCACTCAAAAAGGATGACAACATTCCTTTTAAACTGTCAGAAGCAGATTTTCAACAGAGAACATAATTTTTAGGAACTGAGAAACATGCAGATATTTTGAGAATTGCTTGTTCAAAATAGTGCCATTTATACACCTTACACATGTGCAAACTAGAGACAGTGAAAATACATAAAATTCTCCTTTTGTTTTTGTACAAATCATCAGTGTTGTTTAACTGCACTCAGGCTTCCAAGAACAGGAACTCTGACCATCAGTCCAGTACAGCAGAACACATAATTAAATTTACTTACCCTGTAAATTCCTGCTGGGCTTTAAAACAAGGCCAGCGAGAAGCCCTCAAAGGCCGCTCGCTAGAGATGGGTTTGTGGTTGGGGTTCCTAGACATTTCTTTCAGTGCAAATTCTGCCAGAAACTGGAACTTACTGCTTGTTGTGAAGTTACCCTCGCCAGCCTGGGGGAAGGAGTCCACGTCCTGGATGACCTGGAGCACTCCCACAGCCCGTGCTGGGGGATCCAGGGCCACCGAGCTCTCGTTCACAGTAATGTCACTGGCGCCCGTGATCTGGTTGGTCGGTGGGCCTCCTATGGATGCTTCCAAGTCTGGAGGTATATCGTCCATGCAATCTGCATTTGGCTAATGGGAAGGAAAAGGAGAAAGTCAAGGTCCTACCTGATAAAAAGATTCAATCTGCTTCTTACCTCTTCTTCGGATTTTTTTTGCTTTATTTCAATATTGAAAATGGCAATATGAATAAACACATACAGTTTGTCTTCATGTGCTTAAAACTTTATACAATCTGTTGGAAGAGAGACCCAAAGTATGCCATGGAAATACTGAGTATTAAACTGTGTCACCTACACCTGCTAAACATTGTTATTTATACTTTTTAAAAAAGGTTTGGGAACATGCACATTAAAAAGTAACTCAGCTGTATGACCTGCTCAACATAGGCAGATTGCTGAATCAGATCACAAATGCCAACAGAGACAGAAGCTGAAGGGGAATGATTATCTTTTCCTGAAATACACATTGTACAGAGCCACTATCTGAGCTTATAGGAATAAGAATTCAATAAGAACTGCCTGTGGGTGCATCCATGTGTGTGCTGCAAAACTAGAACCTGATGCTGCTTATAAGACAGGTTTCTAAGCATCAAAAGATCATTTCCTTTGCTAATACTGTATTTCCTACAAAATACAATTATGGGAAAAGAAACAGACAGACAATAATGGGAAACTGAAAAGCATTATTGGATTCACAGTCTTTCTTGCTACGTGAAGCAAGACCAGTAACAGAGGGACACAGCAAGGCTGAGCAGCAATATGCAGATGCCTTGTTAAGTTAGGAAATGTTAATTTAAGTTGTTTCCATTTATCTTTATTCTCCAGGAACCAGACAGCTAGCCTGGATCACTCACTTAGGTTTCCTCTAACTACAGGGGTTTGAGATATTTTTGCTGTGTGACTCAACCCCTAGCCCTAGGTAGGAATTCCTCCCTCTGCCTTCCCTCTGCTCAGCACTAAGCAGAGACAGGGCTTGAGCTGTGAGACTGGAAACCCAACACTCAGATGGCCAGCATCAGAGGAGGGGCACTCTGGTGGATCTGATTTTTTTCCTGTGCTTAGTTGTCTCATATGCCAAGGCACTTTGAAAAACCTCACTACCTGCCTATCTCTAACAGCAGCCACCAAGAAACTAAGCAAAAAATGATACAGCAAAGGCTTAAAGAGAGATTTAACTTTAAGCACAAGAGAAATCCCCTTGAATTCAAGCACAGAAGGTTACCATATGTTTGCTTTTTTTTTTTTTGTTATTTTTTTCAGAATCAGGAACTTAGCACGTTTTCTCTTTTTCCATACATTCCCTGTCTGATTGCTGTCACCTCTTAGTTATTGTCTTAACAAGTGTTCCTAATGAAAAAGATAGCCAATTTAAGCAGTCTTATATCCACAAAGTTTGGATAAAATTTGGAATGAAAAGAAAAATTTTTGTTGTCTGGCTCCAGTCTAGTCCACAAGCAGCAAGAATGTCTCAGATTTGGGATAAAAAAGGCACATTCAAATACACCACGTGTTAATGAAACACACTGAATCTGTACTTTTCCAAGTGAAGTACCAATCACTTATCTGTAGGACAGGGATCCAAAACTATCCCTTAGAGCTATCACTCCTTCCTCTGTCTTAGCTATTATAAAACAATGTTTTCAGAATTTAATTTTTAATTTAATTTACTTTTGATGGCAGTGTTTATTAAAACCAAAAGACCTATTTTTTCTTTCTCCTATAGGAAAAATTATTTCAATTTTTCAGGGGATCAGTTGTCTGTCCTTTGCTCTGATTCCAATTATTCCTACAATAGGCATATGTTTGCTTCTTTTAAACGTTTTAAAGAAGGCAATTATAATTGAGAGCCAAAACAAACATTAAAGATGCAAAAATAATATTGCTTCATATAATTAATTCCTTTACTTCTGAATCGTTTTAATTGAAAAAAATACCCAAAACTAAGCAGCATGCTATAAAATTAATTAAATGAAACACTGATCAGAAAAAAAAACCCAAACCATTATAGCTTTGGCTGCCAGAGTGACCCAGATACAGTTGCTAGGTTTAATTATATTGGCTTCACTTGTGCCCTGCATGTAAGTGCTTTGAGAGCACAATTCCAATAAAGTCAAGGAAAAGCTTTGTATTGACTTCTGAGGGCTTGGCTAAGGCTCTTAGTGGATAGCTTCAAGTCATACAATCTGCTGCCAAAAATGCAGCTGACTGCACATCCAGCAGATGTTTGCAGAAAAGGGGGAGAAGCAGAGGGAAACTATTTCATGTGATATGATTGTGTCAATAGCAACGCAGCTCTTTGAAAGTGAAAGACACTTTCACTGGTAATCCATTTCAAATATTGCAGGTGTAGTCTGAACTGGATTTGCCAGCAAGAGTGGAAAAGGTCAGGCCAACCATTTGTTGGTAGATAGTTAATAATCCTCTGGAGCTGCAGAGTGCCACAGAGAAAAGTGGAGATGCTGGGGTGCTCAGCAACTGTGAAAGTGAGTTCAGGAGTTTTGGTGCCTCACAGCTGCCTGGGGAATCTGAGCTCAGGGTAGATAATATTAGAAATCTCTATTACCAAGTAAATGCAGAGTTTAGTTGTGAATTGAATTTAAACATTCAGATATTTGGGGTTAACCCAATCCTTTCCTGGAAAATCCAAAGTCTTCCTGTTAAATGAAGCACAATATATCCACGGACATGCAAGCCAGGTGTTTAACAACAACTATAGGAGAAACGTGCAGCTGGCAGGAAAAAAACTCCATAGCCTGTCTATGATAAGATTTCCTCATTCCTCCCATTGTAAGTCTGCAAAAGGGCTTTGGCAAATTTGTGCCCAAGTCTCTCATCAGAGGCTGATGCCTGCCTAAGGCTTTGTTCTTCTTTTGTGTGTGGAAATTTCAGCTAAGAAGGCCCAGACGACTCAAGAATGTAGTTAGGGAATGACATTTTACTTTATCCACTCTATAGAAATGTTTGCCTCCTCTCACTGAGAAGCCCTAGAACTTTACAGGTTCATTGAGGGCAACATCTTTTCCCACAGCAGCCTATGGACATCTGGCTAAGGGATGAGTCTCTCAAAACACCAGTTCATGGTGCCAGTGCCGGTGGCTTTTTTGGCTCATGGGAGCAGCAGAAAGCACACCTTAGGAATGATGTCCACCCTGGGCTGCCCTCAGCTGGTGCTGGGCAGTGAGAAGGGTGAGGACAACACAATTTCTGTGCAGGTGGAAAACAGGTCCTGTGAGCTGAGCAGGAGCTCAAAAAGACACAGGTTGAGCAGGAGGTGTTATGCAGAGGAGAAGCAGGAGAGAACATAAGGTAGGAAAGGAATAAACAGGAGTTGAGATGTATTTTAGAAAGAGAAGGTAGGAAAAAGAGAGGAAGAGAAGCAACTGATAGCAGTATAGGAATTTTTAACCCTCAAGCTACCAGATGCTCCTATTCCTCCACTTCCTTTGCTGTCAGCCAGAGGAAACCTGGCACAAAGGCTACCATATCCTCCAGTTTCTCATCAACAGCAGCTCCTACTGTAAATCACTTTGAGGGATAAGGCTCTCCCTTATATCCCACATATCCAATGATCCACATACACCAATATGCTTACTTCAAGAGATGAAGAGGGCTGTTTTCAGCTTGTTGTCTTAGAACAACCTACAGGAAATTTTTACAGAAATTCATACAATAAAATCCCCTAAAAAAACTTTGCTGATGGAGCATTAACATCCAAGTGGTTTATTTTTAGTGTTAAGACAGACCAACACTAAAGCCGATATGAAAATCTTAATTTGAATCAGATGTTCATGTAGGTTACAGCAGCATCTTTAATTATATGCACAGTACAATTATTTCCACAGAAGCTCCATGCAGAAAGCTCTCAGTGAGGAGAGCAGGATGGATCCCCATTCTGCTGTGCTGTACAGAGAGGAAAGGGAGCTATGAGAAAGTGGCTGAGGAAATGGAATGGTGCTTCAATTATTCCTGGCAATTAGGTGCTTCTACACGTGCCAGTACAGAGCCGTTCATTGGCAGTGAAATCCAGCCATGTAAACCAAAATTTCAACACGTGGCCTCTGGGCATGATTTTTGTTCCACTAGCTGTGCCCAGCCTCAAACAGCCTGCGGACATGCTTAGCCTTCAGCAGCAGCCAGTGAAACCAGTGAGAGCTGTGCTCTGGATGTAAATTCTAACAGCACTAAACTTTCTGGGAAGCCTTTAACATCTCACTGCAGGCCCCCAGAAAGCATTGGTCTGGTTTGCCTATATCCCCTGATTATGAAGCTGGACAAAGAGCACATTTATGAAGTGGTTGGACAAAAATGTGAATGGGCCAGTGTGAGAACAGAAGTGGTATGGTGCTGTCAGATCCACAGGGAAGCCATGGAATAATACACTGGGTAGGGAGAAGAGGTGTCAGAAAGAACCCTGTGTAACTGCTCATGGCAGGCCTGTGAGCTGAGATAGAATCTGGGGAAATATTTCTCTATTTAAGCCTAGGTGCAAGAGATGCTGAATGGCAGAGCTAGCCTTCATTATGGCTTTTCATCTCAAGCACTGATTCAACAGTTGCATCATCTCTCAATATACTAAATACAATATACAGGTTTAGCAGAAAAAGTAGCCAAACTGTTTTAATGCATTACTCTAACTGCAATGCCCTGCTTCTTTTTCCCCTTTGCATGTTTTTAGTTTGGATTATATTAGGTTTATTAACATATCTGCCTACTACCTGCTTCCTAGTCTCCATGAACCTGAGTTCTGTGAGAATGGCTACACCAGCTCCCCAGTATGTTCCTGTGAGCTGTCTTTATATAGCTCTGTCAAATGTGAGCATCATCACTGACTGGAACTCTGGGGGCTGTTTACAGAACCTGGTAGTGCATCAGCTGGAGGTGTTTCAGTATTGAACTTCACAAGCCTTGCACAGTAGGGGAGAGGGACTCACTCCTTCCTGGTGGAGCCCCTGAGCTCTGTGATAGCTCCAGTTGGGAAACTCCATGGCAGACAGGACATACACTATGTGCATGCAAACATGCAACTTAGGAAGATCAATGACTTTGGCAGTTTCTAACCACATTTGAATGTTCCAAATAACAAAGAGCTTAACAATTTCTTCTATGTCATGTGCTTCACCACATGCTTAGCAACTGGGAGAAATGGCCCTTAACTGGAATTAGGAGTACAGATCTTGCTTCAGATAGACTTTAAAAGAAATCTTACAGAAAAAGGACTTGCTTCCCCAGAATAAGCAATTAGCTGTCCTTGATGAGTGTAACAAAGAAAATTTTATTTGAAGACTTTCTGCTTTCAGATTTGAATTGAGGGCATGATTAAAAAATAAATCCAGTCCTGAAAGTTATGTGAAAGATTCTATAAATCCACCAAAACACCAGTGAACAATTTTCTGCTCCACCAAGCAGGTAGCCACAGACACACAAATCCCAACACCCAACCAGCCCCCACACACACACTCTTCCTTGCTAATGCAAGTAGGGTGCAGGACAGAGGTAGAGTCAGACATTTCCAATTGTACTTCCCTCAATCAATCAATTAATTATTCAATAATATGGCAAAAAGAGTGAGATGGGAACAGACAGGCAAAGGCTAGGGAAATACTCAGGTGGCTGGTGTTTCTCTTCTGCCCCGCTGGGCTGCTCTGCAAAGTGCTTACCGGAATCCCTAGAGCTTTTAGAATATTCATTTTACACATCGGGCAGGTACGATGGTCTAGCAGCCAGGGGTCTACACAGGACTTGTGGAAAAGATGCCTGCAATGAAAACCAGGATATCTTAATTCAAATGCACCACAGCACAATTTACCACTTAGTACCAGATGATTCTGAGTTCCTTCAAGTGAGAGTATTTCAACTGGTGCAGTTTGTGACCTCTGCAAGGACTGCAGAGCTAGATCCTACACACACAAGGCTAAAATGATTGCTGCAGCAACTCAAGCACAAGTGCACATTTCAATGTGTTTGGAATAGAAGGCGTACATATCCAGAGACTTAGGGAAAATATACACAATGCATTAGCAAACCCCATATTCTTTAAATGTTAAAGGCTGTCAGTAAACAAAAGCTGCTTGCTGGTAAAGGTAAAAATCATGTTATTCCTAATAGTTCTAGAGACAAACCTGATTACACATAATTTAAATGTGAAGCCTTTGAGGGGAGAGTATTTTTCAGGATAGAGGCAAAAAGAAATAAATGTAATTAGGAAAAAAAAAAAAAGATACTTTTCATTTAAACAGAAAAACCAGTACAATGTTTTTAAAAATATTCTCTCTGACTTCCCTGCTCTTTAGAAGCTGCCCATCAGAGAGAGGAATTGTTGATAATCCTGTTCTGAGTCTGAAGCAACCACCAAGCAACTACCTGAGCACTGTAGCTGCTGGACACCACTTTTCCTAGACATTAACCAGGTGCAGGAACTGAAAGTTTCTTGTTTAGCTTTGCCTTTACCAAGCTGCTAATGACTGTAGAGATCTTTAGTGTATGTCCCTGATTGGCAGACTGTATTCTCTCTGAGAGCATGTTCTGTTACTAGGAATACTGGGAGACATTTCTTCACCCAAAGGGTGCTCAGGCTTTGGAACAGGCTGCCCAGGGAAGTAGCACCTGGAGGTATTTAGGATGTGTAGATGTGGCAAATGGGGACATGCTTTAGCAGTGCTGGGTCTACTGTTAGACTTGAAACACCTAAATATATTTATGATCCTAAGGCTCTGCCTGGAGCACTGCACATATTGGTCTCTACAAGGAAATGCAATCTCTGAGAAAGCCAGAGTCACCTAATGTACCAAAGTAACTCTAAAATATTTAACTGCTACTTATTGAGCTGAATGGCTCAGAAGATGTATTGTGTCCCTACACAGAAAATTATTGCATTCCTGTGCTTTGTACCACTTCATACAACTGTGGGAAAGGGCAAATGTGCTCTTGGAAGTTCAGTCTAGTCTAATTATATCAGCTGGCTGAGGTATCAAACCTCATTGGATCCTGTATGTCAATATGATGAATCAAATGAAGCACTGTGATACTTGAAGTTTAAGCTACTACTTTACTACGGCAACTAAAATTCACAGCTGTCCTTCCAAACAAGGCCTGACCTAATGGATAACAACAAATGAACCAGATTTTGGTCTGTGTCCTGCTTCACATTTCCTTCCTTCTGTCTTAGGAGGGGTATATCCAGCACACCATCAGACAAGCATTCTGAAGAGGTGAAAGCATAAAGACACAGTTCTTAAGTTGGTGTTATTTTACATTTAGAAGTCTAACCAACAGATTTTCTTGAGTTTGTTAATTCATGGAGGGTACTGAAAATCTATGTCTTGCCTTTCAGCTACATGAAAACAAAACAGATTTCCAAAATCTGTTTTGAATAAAAAATACAGTTTCCACCAAGCCATTTTACCACAGATCAGGAAATCCCCTTTAATTTTCAATTTCCAGCTTTGAAAGCCTCTGTCAAACTGGGGTTCAAATTAGAGAATTTCATTATGTTTGTTCATCATCAAAAGCTCGCTTTCATGCCTTAAAGACTTTAAAATCTGAAGTTCAGTGTTCCTAAAGTTGACTTCCAAAACAATATTCTAAAATAAATCCTAACAATGCCAAGTAATTTAAATATATGACAGATCTTGTCACTTTGCACTTCTCAATACTAATTCATCACAGTGTATTATGACTCCATTAATTTCAGATTTAATATATACTACAGAAGGAACTTATTTGACAGAAATCCACAGAATAATGAAATGCTACTGAAAATCAGATAAAGATTTGGCTTTTAAAATTTTTGTATTGCATTATACAATTATGTTTCAAACACGTAGACATTTGTGCAGAAAAGCAAGATGGTAGGCTTTGCAGATTTGGATTTGAAAGTTTATTAGGTATAGCACTATGTGCATGATTATGGCATTCAACAATTGACAAATTGTCTATTGTTTTATGTTCCAAATTCAAGCAAAAGAAGGGTCAGCATAAAGTAAGATAAGAACAACGGCAGTATTTCACCCTCACATGGTAAGACAAAGATGTCAAAAGATCAATTGCAACAAAAATCCCTCCCTTTGCAGTTCTGATTGATGCAAGTTTTAAATGGAAGGAGAAGATAGAGACATCATGGATGATTTCAGAAGTAATGACCCATACAGGGAGACAGTAAGAGATGTTTCAAGCTCAGCCTCAGGACATGGCTTTGACAATCAAAGTTAAAGCTAATAAAAAACACAGGTCTTCTTCCCTGTTGTGTGCAACCACATTCATTGCAAAACAATGCTGTTTGGAGGGGTTGAAAAGTTTCTCAAAAGAGCTGCAATTGATTAGTTGACAGAGAGGAAGGGGAGAGGTTGTAACAACCTCATACAAAAAGGTTTTCATAAGGGAAAGGAAACAACCGCTCTCCACCTCTCCCAGGGATAAGAAGCACAATGATGTTGTTTAAACTGCAGCAAGTGAGATCCAGGTTACACAACATGAAAGGCTTTGCCACAGTGGAGGTAACAAAGCACCGCTATAAATTATCAGGGGAATTTGCAGCCTTTATCCTGGGAGACTGCAGAGTGTGTTGGAAAAAGCTGCCAAGAACAACACGTGCATGCCAGTGCCCCTGTGCTGTTCCAGAGGTGGTGGCCTCCTGGGATCCCTCCTGCACTCTCCTGTGGCTGCACATGGTTGTGAAAAGCTCACAGAGCACAAAGCAAAAGAACCTCAGAGTCCCAGAGCATTCCATTTACTATTATCTAAATAGCACTTCACATTTTTTAACTAGATATTGCTTTTGTTTGAAATGTATTTACGTTTTCTTTAAAGATGCAATTTTAATCATACAAGAAAAAAAAATTGCACTAAGCCCAAAATTATAATAATGATGATGACGATAATAATAATAATAGTAATAATAATTGTAGTACAACTATGGTAAAGTGTTCAGCTTGCCAAAAATTTTGAGAGGCATTTTTTCCAGAAGAAGGGAAACTGTTCTCCTCCCATGTTCCACTGCTAGTCTCACCTGTGCAGAAAGAGAGGTACATCCTTGATAACCCTAAGTAAGAGCATCAGTGGCCTGGATTAGACATAGGGCTGAAGTAAAGGATTTAGAATTTTTGTGAGAGACTGAGTAGCACTGTAGTATCTACCAAGAGGGTTTGAGATTTTGGGGAGTGCATGTACAGTATTATTTACTTCTGAGGAGGACAAAAGAAGATGATGATGAGGGTGAGAAGAAGGAATCAAAGGGAAGAATGTGTGTGCTGAAATAATTTTCACAGGAAGATAATCAAAAGAGAAAGCAGGAGTGAAAACTCTGAAATCACACCTGTTCATGGAGTGAAGGTTCAGGGGAAAAGAATGAGCTGGAACGAGGTCAGAGAATGTGTTTATTGGTGAAAGAAATGAAACAGCGAAAAAAAACCTCTAAGGCACTCAGCAGAGATAAGGCTGAAAGAAATATCTTGCCTCTCTACAGAAGTTCAGTAAAGTTAGTAAAAGTTTAGTAAAAGGCACACACTGGGAGCAGCAGGACCAGTACCTTCTCCAAAGCTAGAGCAGACTGGTGTTTTGAAGCTGGAAATGGAAGACAAGCAGAATGAAGTAGGGCTGTGACAAGAGATGTCACTCTGGGAACAATGAACTTGGTTACATTTGATCTTGTGTCAGTGCCCTTAAAGACAACTTCAGAGATGTTTGCTATCATTAAACATAAAACCAGCTGCAAGCCAACGCTTTTTATTTTTACCAAGTGTCATTCCCTATTTATTTAATACACTCTGTAGAGTGAAGTTTATTACTACAGTCAGTTATAGGAGCTGATTGATGAAAACAGAGAGGAAGAAGCACAAGTTCACTTGGAATTCTTCTCCAAGCTTTCCAGAGCGGGGTACATAATAACAGCTATCCCAGTGCCAGCAGAGAAAAGAGGACATTTGGGAAAACAGCCCAAGTCTTAGTAAACATGCATCTATTTGGCTTCAGAGCTCCCCCAGTGCTATACTGGAGGTTTAATGAGGTTCCTATGTCAGAAACTGCACATGGCTTAACTGAGGATGCCAGAGGAGGACAACTACAGAGTCTGTAGTTCTTTACCAAGATATAACACACTCCTACTCAATTCACAGAAACAGAAATTAATCCACCTTCTTTTTTTGGTTTTGGATGAGGAGATGAGATTGAAAACAGTAGAAAGACTCAAGAGTACCATTCCATGTTTCAGAAGTTCAAACCCATGCAAGTATGTAAAACACTGCCCTCGCTGTGTGTGCAGCAGGAAAAGCCAGGGTTGATGAAATAGTTACTTGAGAAATATCTTTAAGATTTTATAATTCCAGACTGCTAATGCTCAGACTGTGGGTATTTTACAAGGCAGTTCTGCCTCTGCTACCCTTTCAGCATGAGTCATTTTCTGAGCGACCTTTTAAGTCAGCCAAGAACTAAACACCACCTGTTAACTCTGTGTGTCCTGTTCACTCTGCTTGATGCAATGCCATGCATGATAAAGGCTCATTGAGTTATGAGGTGGGACACAAGTAAAAGCTAAGGCTTAGACTTAAGCTGCTGTAGATCTACCTCCAATCACTACCTGTCTCTATCATGCAAAATTTCCAAGCTTTACACTGCTTCTGTGTAAACAGGCTTGATGCCAAACCAAGGTCCACATTTTCTGGTAATTTCTCATTGTTTTTGTGTTTCTGCTTCATAAAGAGAAGTGTTTGTGTCTACTTGTAGACAAAAAAAAAGAGAGTTCACATGCAATTTGTCATTGTGGGGGATTTACAGTAGGTCAAATTTATGATTAAGCTGTTGCTTTGTGTTAGCCATTTAGTGATGGCAGTAAACAGATTTAATGAATCACATGAACTAACAGAAATGGACAGCTTGTAACATTCAAATATCTATTAGGGTACAACACACCAGGAAAATAAACAAGTATTTCAGTTTCTCAAGCCAGTGAACATGACTCAGGAGAAGAAAGAAGTTCTATTGAAAAAAAAAAAATCTCTCTATGTGCAGCACTTAAGATCTGTATTTCTAGGGAAATCAAACACTTGCTGTTGCTCTCCCAGGGGCAACTGATCCTAGGAAATTTCCTAAGAAATTGATTTCCTCAGAGAGATCCTCCATTAGGTAGCACTTCACAAATGACAATACAATAGCACAAAGATGAATACAGATATTAGGGGTGGCAAGAGGCTGCACTCCTGTGTCACATCACTGCAGGTGGATGTGTTCTACATCACTTTCTACGGCTGGGGTTGTTTTTTTTTTTTGCAAAAATCATCCTTATCTCAGGCCCAGGACAGCAGAAAAAGTAGCTCATTGGGGAGCAGGAGCCTGCTCTATCCATGGCTGCTGTGGCCTTGAAGGGCTTTAGGTCAGAGACAAGTTCTCCTAAGGCTTTTATTCTAATTAAAAACCAGTGAGGAAAACAGATGAATCAAAAATTTAGTTTAAAAACCCTAATGAAGACTTTATTATAAGCCCAGGTCAGACAAAATTTCTGACTACCATACTAAACCCTCAGGGTCTCACCACCATCAACACTAGTTTCACTTCACGTTGAATAAAGAGGCATTTCAGATATCTTTACCAACAGATTTTAAAGAGGCCAAAATAATAAAGTCACCCTTCCCTCCCCGAGTTCTCAGGTAATTTCATCAGCATGAAACTGAGAGCAGAAACTGTCTTGAAGCAGAGATTATTAGAGTTAAAAGCACCTTCAATTTACCTGCAAGGCAATATCCTGACAACATCATTGGGCTTGTAGCCTTCGATACAGACAGCACAGTTATCAAAGTCTGGCTCAGTCTCCTACAGGAAAGAGAATATTCATCATATTCATTTTTTATTTTGTTAGCTAATCTCTTCATATAAGAGCCTATGTGACAAAGTAAAACAGTCACTGAAGCAGACTGCAAATCCAGTAATGCATTTCAAAACCAGCAAGTCAGATTTTCTGACATGTTTCCAGCTGGAACCTCACACTGGGAAGCATGCAGATTTAGTTAGCATGTTTTAACTTTCACAATTTTCTGCATCTTTAACCGAATCACCCTCTCTCTGCCCTCTGCCCCATCCATAAGTTGCTTCCCAGCACTCCTCCCCCACCTGAAGAACACAGTAGCTAAATAAGCAATTGGCATTTCTGCTCTGCCTCACTGTCCCAGAGGTCTGAAGGAATCCTCAGCACAGAGTTTCATTTAGTAACAAGCATTTTGAAAAATTACCTTGTCACCTTTCCTGATCGTCCTGACTTGCAGCTTGCTGATTGCTTTCTTCGCAGCATCTCCAAGCCGGCGCTGCAATACAAAATTTGCTCTTCAGCAAAGACCATCTCTTCATGCAGAAATCAAAACATTTTCTCCCTAGGCTTCTTAATAATTTTAAGTACATGAAACAGGGTAGTGTATAAATATAAACATAATAATTCATAAGAAGGGCGCAGTAGGGGTGCTACACTGCAGCAGTGCATACCAATGTAGGTAACAAGTCCATTGCTTGGGTATCCTACTTCCCTCTTTTTTAGTGACACTTGTTAAAAAAAAAAACAAAACACCAGGCAGTTAGCAGAGTGAACACTGAACGTTAATCTTACACTGTTCCATAACTAATTCATGATCTTCAGCAGGATACAACTTTTGACAGTGAGCTGTTAGTTTTTTAACCACAAAAGCTCTGAATAATCTCTCCTGCAAGACAGAGTTGCCTACTTTATAAAAATGAGGTGAAAGCACCTGCAGTTTCTTACAGGTTAAGCACTGTACAGTAACATCCTGTCCATACATAACCATTTGCTCATTCTTTGCCTTTCTATCATTCCCTCCAGTGGACCATAAAGTGATTACCATGTGATGTTTCTGACTTCCCATATTTCCAAAACACTGTTACTGTGCTGGCAGGGTCACAGCCACCAGGATTAAAGTACGTAATAACAACCTGACACAAAACACCCTGTCCTCAGGCACTGAAGATGGACATGTCTGCTCCTTGCAAGAGGCTGGGAACATTGCAGGGCAGTTCACACAATCACTGCTCAGCACCCTGTGCTACGGAGCTTGTTCCTGTATCAGTGCTCCAAGGACTTGGCTGCTCACTCCTGCTAATCCAGGCAGCCTGGAGACAGACTCACAGGCTGGAGAAGCCTTTGCGAGGTCATGTACTCCCACTCCCTGCTCAAGGCTGGATCAACTTCAAAGTCAGAGCTGCGTTAGTCAAGTTCTGAATATCTCCAGGAAAGGAGATCTCGCAACCTCTGTAGATAATTTGTTCCAGCGCTTAACCAATCTCAGTCTTTTTTCTTCTCTAAACACACTAATGGAATTTCCCTTGCTGGTAATTTGTGACCATTACCCTGTGCACTTCCAGGAAGAGGCTGATTCTGTCTGCTCTCTGACCATCCCTTTTGCAGCTGGGAGCAGAGCCTTTCCTCCTCCACTCCCCACCCAGCTTAGTACGCTCCCTTCACCCCTCCTCAGATGCCAAGTGTTCCTGTCCCCAGAGCATACCAGGGACCCTCCTTTGGGCACTCCCCATTTTTAATATGCCTCTCACATGGCTTCATGCAGCAATGCCCACTCCAATGTCTTCTTTATAACAGCTCATTTTACAGCATGTTCCAATTTGCCACCAATAAATGACTTGAACTCTTCCCTTTACCCCCTCTTCCCAACCACATTTCCAGCCATGTGTTGTTAGAGAGGAGAGAGGCTTAGGGCCTTTGGTGACTCAGAAGACATTCAACTTTCTGAGCTGGGAAATTCCTGTGACAGAGTTCAGAGGGGCCTGTCAGCAGGAAGGGTTTCCAGCTGGAGGGGGTGAGAGCAGGAAGCCAAAAATGGATGGAAGCTCAAGGTAGTTTATAAGTTGAGACCTAATCACCACATAGATATGACCAGTAAATGACCACTTTGGTCTTCAGATTCAATTAAAATCTGTGTATTAAATTTAGAGAGTAAGCTTATTGGATTGGAAAAGCTGACAAAACACATGCAATATTGAAAGCAGAGTGCAATTTCAGGTCTGGTTACAGAGGTGAAAACAATCTTGGATATCAGGAGATTTACATATGAGCTTTCCAGCAACTTAATTATTGCATATGAAGGAGTATCCTGTAGTTACACAGCATCTTTCTGTGGTCCGTTTTTCTCACAGTCTCCCTTAAATAAAAGAATCAAATTAGAGCTGGAAATATTTCTTGTCAGCTATTTGGTTCTTTAATGTAAATCAAAGACAGTCTGATAACATACAGCAAGACAAGAATCATTATGTCATGCTTCAGAAAGTGCTTGTGATCCCTTTTTCATCATTACTTTAATGAATGAAATGTCTCAGTTCTTTTATGCACATTCTTGAAGGGGAAGGGACAAGATTAAAAACTCATGTACATCTTTGATCTTGTTTTCATGTTTGCTTTCTCTTATCTATCATAAATAGATAAGTTTATAACTTACATGTAAATGACAGTAATTTAATTTTTGAAAGAACAGGAATTTCTTGGACTAAAGTTATACTTTCAAAGGAATCTCCCATTTGAATGCAAGGCATGCTATCAATAACCAATGATTTTTCCTAAAAGATAAGAGGCATTACAGCAGTTTAAGGGTTTAAAGTGAGGCTTAGAGATTTACAGTCATAAATCTCATAATCTCATTAGCAAGGCTGCAACATTCAGTACTGGACTGGAAGGAGTTAAGCATATCAGATGCAGTGGTCTTGAGGAGATGGCAATGCTCATTAAAAACAAAGGACAGTCATATGGAAAGCACCACTTACGTGTTCCTGGGAAAATAAATTACTGTAAATGCTGTGCAAGAGAAATTACAGGAAGTGCTTCTTCCCTAATGGCCTTACTAAACTAGCACCTGTGCAGGGACACTGCCTTGTGCAGAATGAGATAAACCACCAGCACGAGGCATTGGACACACCTAGCCACAAAGTCTGCACACTCCATCATGGGAAGCATCTTCCCAAACTGCTTCAAAGATTGACATCCCTATTCAGTGGCCCAAAACTCTCATTCCAAGCCAGAGCCACCAGTGTTCCTTCTCAGATAAATGCTCCACATGCTGACAGTCACATACTAAAGATTAACCCAGGACACACAAGATCCTCCTTAACTCCAGTGCAATCACTACCTGCTTTGGTTTTCACTGTCCTGCAAAACTTAAGGAGCCCAACCAGTTTCAAAATGACTGTACAAAACTTTCTCTGAACAAGAAGCCAATAGAAAGAAGGGACATGGAAGAAATGTGGTAAACAAGTCTGGCACTGAAACATCATCCCCTCTTCATCTTCCTATCTCACAAACAATAAAAAGAGAACTCAGCTATTACTGGTGAAATATGAAATCTGACACACTGACAGGTCAGTTTGTTGCTGTTTTTAAGCCTTTGCCCTGGCTGTTACAGGGCTGTAACATCAGGTCATATTTTGCTGAATTATCTCTGGAACTTAACTTGTCATGTAATTTGAAACTGCTTCTAATTAGCTCTGCAAAGTGCTGTTTCTTGATTTAAACAATTTCCACAGCCTTTTACAAACTCTCTCATCTTCAGGTGCCCTCCAGGAACAAGCTGCTGAGGAAAGAGATTTTCTTAAACAAATTTATCCTCTTCATGTCAAAAGGATTCATCATCAGGGCAACCACCTACTTCCTGGACATCTTGTTAGGTGGGAAAAAAAGGTTCAATCACGTGAATATTACTACTTATCTTCTACTTCCATATGTAATGTACAGTTGTCTGTGCTAGAAGTACTTTTAAAAATAAAATGTGTTAAAATAAAAATTGATACCTCACCATGTTTGTAGCTGATATCCTGGCTGTAGGTGGACAAGCCCATAGTGGAAGACAATTCTATGCTCTACTGCATTAATTCCCAGCCAAGTTGGGATGAATAGGCCCTGGCATTCAGCAAGAGTCTTTGAAATCCTGATTCTCCACTCATCAAAAGCAGGCACTTAATTGGAGTAAGCTATGTCTTCCTTCTGGCATGTGAACTTGGATTTTGCACACATGATGAGGAAGAGTGGTGGCTGTAGATGTAAATGGACTATGTCCAGGTTTCATCTAACTGTGGAGTCCCAGGAAATGATTCCAGGAGATTTTTCAGTCTTTCTAGCTGCCTCTCTCAATAGCTGGACTCTTTGTTTTCTTGATGGCTAAATAAATCTGTTTGCTTTGGATTTACTGCTTGCTCAGAAACTTATGCCCAATGAAAGAAGGGAAGTGGGCCTGGAAAAGAGTCACCAGATAGAGAAGGACTAGACAAAAGTGTTTATGAGACTTGACAAAATGACATTGATTTTAATCAGAAATTTGTAATCCCATCCTTGAGCTACAAGGAAACGTATTAAAGAAAAAAAGCCCCAGAACTTGATGGAACTCAGAGAGGAACACTCATGGGAAAGGCAAGAGCAAGCTGAGCTCTTCTGAACTACCTACATCGTTATATTACATAGCCAGGACTAAAAGAAACAAAACTAAAAAGCCACAGCAGCCCATTAACACAAATCATAGAGTTTTGTTTGTATATTGCTACCATTTTTCATATGAAAAGAGCTAATAAAGAGATTAGATGTCAGACAAAACTGTATGAAGAAAAGTGTATGAAGACTTTCTAGGTTGCCCCTTATTATGACCCAGTTTTGCCCCCCCAAATTAACAATATGTAATTACTTAGGAGACATGCTTTCTAATTCTTCTGAAGAACAGAACTAGCATAATAACCAAGTTATTAAAACCCCTCCATAGGACAACTGCTTGTGTACATGTTGGTCTCATTCAAACTTTGGAAAGAAAATACTGAAAAGGAAATATGTAAACATATAAACACACCAGTTTCAAACTATAACACATCACCTGAATGAGCTTCTTATTTTGCTGAGTTTCATGTTTATGTATGTCTATTTACACTGCTGAGCTGCCTGTATAATTAGTTGATTGAAAGCACACTTACACACAAAAATTAGGCATGCATGTGCTTTTGCAGACAAAGCATCGAAAAATTATCACAGCCGTTGCAGTCACAGCG
This sequence comes from Thryothorus ludovicianus, assembly GCA_013397245.1. NCBI lineage: Eukaryota > Metazoa > Chordata > Aves > Passeriformes > Certhiidae > Thryothorus > Thryothorus ludovicianus. Next base: position 80,766 of record VZTB01012114.1, on the reverse strand, counting down.
AATCTGCTGCCAATGATGTTCAAATTCCAGCTGGGATAGTCTCGTTCTTGCTATCCAAAATTTCAGACTGTATATTTAAAAGGAAAATATATTCTTTCTGTCTGTAAATACAGAGCAGCTGCTCTCTATCTCAGAGGATGCCTGAATTTCAATGTGGGAAGGCGAGGGATTCCTACACGTTAAGTATTTGTTACAGAGTGTGTAGCAGTGCTTTTCTCTACAAGATGATTATTCATACTCTGAGTTTTACCTTTTCTGCAGAATAAGCAAGGCAACCCTCCTAGCCCTGACAGTAATTTATTGAGGGTTCAGAAACCTCTCTGAATTACAGTGCTTTTTTTTTCCCTGCAGTAAAATGTTTATCCCTTCAGATTTCATATATTGATAATATTTTCTACTGTACCATTAGAATGAACTGTAGAAGCCTCAGCTTCCCAGTTCTGCTGAGACAGTTGCATCTGGACAAGAAAATATTAAATTTATTATTATTGTTGCTATTATTATTCACTGCTGAACTACCATAAAGATGGACAGTACTTTTTAAAACCACTGCTGCTGACTTCTCTTCAGTTCTATAGGCTTTTTACCTCTTTCAAGGGATTTGGACAAGATGCCAAAACCAATAGCAATGGTTTAATAACACTGGTGGCTATTACTACAGTCCTGTTCAGTGATTATTGTCAAATGAAGAGGGACATGTTTGTCTTTCTAGCCCAAGACCCTTCTAAGGAAGCATTAAAGTAAGAATACTTTTTTCCACCCCTTTCTTCACTTACCATGAACCATTGCTTCATACACACACATGCACACCTCATGGTGTTTAAGTCAGCATTTTGATCTCAAGGATCCTTACTATGACATTTGGCTATATGTACCAAAATAATCTTTTCACAAATTAACATCACCTTTCTGTCTATTTTTTTGTGTTTTGCATAAGGAAAAAACCTCCATATCATACAGACACTATTAATTTTTTTTTTCTTGAATCCCATCTATATTGACAGCACTCTTGGCTTTTCCCAGCTGCAGTCATTTTTATATTCCCATTCTTTTCACTTTCTTGGGTTTTGTTTTGGTTTTCTGTTTTTACTATGCATTGACAATTTAACTTCTACTCCTACAATAAATCCCGTGGTGATATTTTTGGAAGCACAAACAGCTGCTCCAGCCCTGCTCACCTGATTCCTGTCTCTGGCATTTGCGTAGCGGAATCTCTGGATGTAGTAGAAGACCAGCCATGCCAAGGAGATGATCATCAGCACAATGAAGGAGATGGAGACAAACACCACAGAGGTCCTGCTGACGTACTTCTGCAGGTTGCGTGTCCCGATGGTTATGTACATCATCACAGTAATGTTCCTCTCCAGGAGGCTCACTATCTCTTTTCCTTTGGGTTCAGGAATCATTATTGCTACAACATCTTCTAAGCCTATCAGACAGAGAGAGAAAAGGAACCTTAAGTAAAACAAGTGATCACAAAAAGGCAATCATAGAATCACAGAGTACGCTGAGTTGGAAGGGACTCACAAAGATCACTGAAGTCCTGCACAGCAACATCCCAAAAATTCCACCATGTGCCTGAGAACTTTGTTCAAAAGCTTCTTGGACTCTGTCAGGCTTGGTGCTGTAACCACTTTGCTGGGGAGGATGTTCCAGTGCCCAATCATCCTTTGGGTGAAAAATCTTTTCTAAATATCCAGCCTAAATCTCCCCTAGTACAACTTCATGATTCCTTCAGGTCCTGTCACTGCTCAGGAGAGTGAAGAGATCAAGTGCCCCGCCACTTCCCCTCCTGATGAAGTTATAACCACACTGAGCTCTCCCCTCAGTCTCCTCCAGGCTGAACAAACCAAGTGGCCTCGGCTTCTCCTCTCACAGCTTCCCCTCAAGGCCCTTCACCATCCTCGTGGCCCTCCTTGGACANCAGCCCTCTGATTTGTCCAGCTTTGGCAAAACAGTAACAAGAAAGCTGTGCTTTCTTCTGCTCTTCCCTCCTGTCTACCAAGAGGGAAGTCAGATGGATCTGGTGAAGGTTTCAGCTGAAATCAATTACACAGTGTGTTTCTACATACTAATCTTGGTGAGATATATAAAATGTGTTCCATGGGTTGACACAAACACAGATTTCTAGCACTACTGAGGCTTATCTGGATAATATTGCTGTAAACACTGCAGAACGGGAGGCACACTGCATCCAACACTCCATATACATTTATCACAGTCTGTTTAGCAGGGTCATGAGTCTGTCAGAGAAGCCCCTCCAAACTCTGCACTCAGATCAGAAACACTTTCAATCACAGATTCCCACATGGTTTCACAACCGGGATGTGCCAAAGCATCACTGCTCTTGCACCAGGCTGGCAACCAAAGAGCAGCTCAACATGTTCCCAGTGGCTCCCCAGAGCCCAAGCCCATACAGAAATTTGGGATTCTGCTGGGAGCTTGACTCTCCAACTGATACAAGTTTAAAATCAAAAGCACTGTTTAATTGCACAAAAAACTGCTTCTGCAGCCCAGATCAGCCCCTGACACAGGGTGCAGCATGGCCACACAAGGACGCAAGTCAGCAGAGCTGAGGCAGCAAAATCCCACTAATGGGATGAAGCAGGGACTTCCTACAGTCCTGCCAAGCTTTCTGTCCTGACCCTGTGAGCTGGGCCCTCCACTCATCTAGCTATCCTTGACTCCACACCAGTTTTCCTTTCTGTGCAGCATTGTTTGATGTTATTTGCATCACACACTGCTGAAACTATTTTCTTTTCTTTTCAATTTTATGTCCCCTGTGTATATGAAATACGTGATCTGAAATTATCTGGGATTCGCCAGGTTGTTAAATGCCTTTTATGACCTCACAAATAATCTATCACTGCTTTACAGTTTAATATTAGGCATATTCTGTTCTTTCACTCCATGAAACAAGCATGTAGATTATTTTTACACCTGAACTATGTTTTGCAATAGCCAATTGTTCTAGGCAGCTAAGGACAGACAGGGTGTATTGTAATGTAAAAATGTGCTAGGAACAACAGCAAATGAAATGATCACAAACTGGCATGTGCAAACTGGGGGTGTCTGAACTCAAAGAGCTATGCTGGGGTGGGGCCCCAGAATTTCAGGTGAAATCACAGGAAATCCTCTGACATGTTAACCCCATGGCTCTCTGTATTTTGACTGTGGCAAGGAGGAGGAAGCCCTGGATTCACAGGGACATGCATGGAGACGGGAAGGGAACACTTGCCGCAAATGGAAGCGTGGGAGGGTGACCTGCACTTTCAACAGCATCCCTCTCCCTCCAAGCTGGTGTCCAATGTGAGCTTCACCAGTGCAGAATTGTACCCTGCTCTTCAAAGTCCAGCTCAGACATTTCTTCACTAAAAACCCCTGGGAGGTATAAACCAGGTGTTCAAATGGATTTAGATGCTGAAGGCCATTCAGTGTCCGGCAGGACTTGGGATATACACAGGGGGGTGGTGTTCAGCAGAAAACACTAATTGTGGTGGAAACTTGATAAAATTCTTCTGGGTACCTGGATCAACTGGAGGTACTGAAATAGCTTTGGCAGACTGCTGCTGCTCACAGAAATCTGCTATGAAGCTGGGAACTGAACCCTCCTCTCAAGTCTCAGAGCAGAAGTGCAAACCTCTTCCTCTCATGAGGCTTCCCATGATAACACTCCCCTGGTTAAGAACAGGTCAGCCAATGAACAGAGGGATCAAGAGTTTGGCTGAGTCAGGAGTTTTAGATATCCATGACTGGAAACTTAACCTTTCTGCTGATACTCTTCTATAAAGAATTATTGGTTTTCAGCTATTCCTCTTTTTTTTTTTTTTTCCACCAACAGTCCACCATCAGCAGTCAAGATAAATCTAGCCTTGCAACTCTTCTGATACCTATTTATTACAAAAGGCTAATGCAAACATCCTCTAATGGCCTAGAGAGAATTTGCCAAGTCTCAAAGAGGCTGAGAAGGGCACTGGTGCCATGCCAGTAATTTTCCTGCAGTCAAAAAGAAAAATTGTCTGGAGCAGGACTTAGCTGTCCACATGGCTTCCTTTGTTCTCTTCTCTGTCTTTAAAAAAAAATAAAAATTTTAAATTCAGTCTATGGGAAAACCAAAGCACCAATCTCATGCCTAGCCAAAAAGAACTCACAGTGAAAAATTTCACAGCCATAAAACCTGAATTTAATCAAATGCCCTCAAAAGCCACTACTCTGTCCAACTGGCTTATCCAGTACTGACCTTTAACATCATGGTCAGTACAACCTGGGATGCTGCATGGATATCACCTGAAAGCCTATAAAAATGGAGATAGAGACAAAGCCATTTCCAGTAGAAAATACAGGTAGTATCTTAATTATTTAATTATCTTGAATCTTGCTTGTCTTTAAAAGCTTTAATATGTTTAATTATGTTTAATTAAATTATAGTTCATTATGTTTAATATATTTCTGGACACAGGCTACTAAGCAAATTGCCATGGATATATTAAATAAAACTGGTTTGAAAAGCAAAGCAGAAGACACTGTTATTCCAAGAGGAAAGCAGCTGCTTTTATTTATTTAAACCCTTGGTATATTAAAATTTCAGGCTACCTGGTTATTTTCTTGGAAAACATCACCACTTGTAGTGAAGCATTGATGGAAAAAATAACCAAAGCAGTGACAAATAAAAATCATATTTTTTATATTTTACTGAGTTTATGATAGTTTCTCCAAGACATTATAGAGAATGCTATTTATCAACCATGTTATTAAGCTAAGTTTTAATCTCAAATATGTTCATAATAGAAAGAAAATAAAAGAAAGTAATTTACTTATCTTTTCTCCCCTTTTAAACAAATTATTAGAATTATCTCAGTTTCACATAAGCTCCAACATACATCAAAAGTATGCAAATTAAAGAAAGCCAATAACCTAATGAGACAATGTTAGAGGTGCACTTTTATGCCCAAGTACACATTTGTTCAACAGATTTAAAAAAGAAAAAGGATCTAGTAACATGTACTGATGCTCCTCTGGCAAGTTAAATACTACCACTGCCTTTAATTAAACACACCCACAGTGGGAACTGCATTTTGTGGCACTCTTGTTCCCTAACAGGTTTCTTTTCTTTTTCTGGCCAACATTAATGCAGAGTTTGACATGAATTTTTAAGTAGCTGTCAGGATGAATCAGAGATTCATAAATCAAAGGTACTGAGGATGCAGTGAATGCATTTTATTTTTTTGGGGGGGGGGTTAAGGGAACATTTAACATATCAGTGTTCTCTCCTAAGGAGTCAATAACCAAACAAGTAAGGTAGAAATTAGAGGCCTTTGGGATGATTTAAGTAATTTTAACTCACTGAAGTGTATCTGCCTAATCAATATTTCTGGGTGAAAAAAATGCACGCTTTAGAAAAAGATCCAGAAGACCCTCTCCAAAGCCACCCTCTCTATGTAGTACTTGGCTATGGAAACACATTTTAGCAGGAATGCTTTCATACAAAACCTGCAAACTTCAAGGGCAACCATCTATTCTCTAGTGACAGAGGAAATGAGAGACTTCAGCGCAGTAAAAGTGCTTTGTAGAAGAAGTGAACAGGTTCTACATCCAGAAGATGGACATAAATGCTACACCTTGGCTGCAGGCTGTGCTTTCAAACCTGTGATATTCCTTGATTTTTCTCTGGGAGATTCAGAGGTGATACTGAACACAGTCCTCTCTTCTCCTCATTAGCAGTCAGGCCCAGCAGTGGCAGGGCTGCTCCTTTAATGCTTTGTCAGTTTTTAATGGAGGCTCTAAAATGTGGTCTTTCTGACACATTTTAGAATGGGCAGTTTAATTCTCCATGCTTGGCAACAGCCAAAAGTAGTCAGAGAAGTTAACTGAGCTATTTAAATACAATTGCAATTTGGGAGGCATATAGAGTCTTCTCTCCAAGATATCCTATCAAGATGCGAATGAAGATTTTTCCTATATTGTAGATCAAAATCAAATAGTAAAGTGCTTACTTTTACAGGTTTAAGTGAAAATCCAAACACTATTTTGAGTTCAGAAATTGCCCTGACAGTGTTCAATCTGGCTCAAAGCCCAGGAACAGAAACCTTACAGGAAGGTGCAAGAGCCTAAGCAACTCTTCCTTGCTTCTTGAAGAAATGATTTTGTTTTTAGGAATCCATTTCAGTAACCAGCAACTATTGTAAGGAACCAAACAAGACACAAATCTAACCAATTCCACATCCCATACAGGCTCAGCCTGCAGCCTGTGCCAGTCCCAGGCAGTGTCAGGGAGCTCTGTGGTGGTGGTGCTTCCTGGGAGCTCAGCAGTGCTCCCTCTGCCTAAGGACCCACCGTGCTGCCACAGAGCTCTCCTGCCACAGCTTGTGCTGCTGCCTACATCCCTGGGAATGGATTTTGCGCTATGGTCTGGATGATGGGTAGCATTTTAAAGCAAATTCGGAGCAAAGAACAGACATTTGTTAAAAAATACTATTTTTTTTTCTCTCCAGAACAGCAACTCAGCTGTACTGCTGAAGAGGATGAAGAGGTGATGGTGATGGTGCTGTGGTGACTGTCTAAGCCATAGCCAAGAACAGTTTGGTCATCAGAACACACTACCTTCTGTTGCAGATCTTACTCTCTTTAAAATGAGTATTGCTTTCTATTTGTGTTTGGTTTCTGTCCAATGAGGTTATATAAGAAATGCTATATAGGTTAATGAGAATGCCATGTAAATTGCCCTAATATCACAGAATCATAGAAAAGTTTGGGTTGGAAGGGATCTTAAAGATCACCCAGTTCCAACCTCCCTGCCATAGGTAGGGATGCCATTCATTAGATCAGGTGTCTCAGGGCCCCATCCAAGCTGGCCTTGAACTACTGTCTCAGTTGCAAAATGTGCCCTTGAACCACCATCTTCATAATTGCAATAAGGGTTCCAAGTCTTTGAGACCATCCACGGAGAGCTCAGTCTCAGTTGTTCTGTTCTGTGTGGTACAATTATAAATTGATCAGAATAACAGCTGCTATCTTTTTCTCCTTAGAAAAACCCAACAATTTAGCCTTACATCATGTTTCTGTGAATCTCAAGAAGTACATTTGAAAATCAAAGCAATATTTTCAAAACCCTGATTTCTGAGCTTCACTCAGTCTGGGGAAGAAGAAGCATAATATTGTTTAAACAACATCCTAGACATTTATATAGGCAAATGAGGAATCATTACATTACAGGTAAGAAATCAAAGTGGGTAAAAGGACTGTTCCCTGCAGGAACCTTTCCCTACTGGGAATTCAAGGCATTGGTCTCAAATTGAAGTATTAATAAATGATACTACAGGAAATAAATTGGCAGGAGAAGAGCAATATACAGTAAGTGGCAGAAATACATAGCCAACACATCATGTGTCACAGGTGAATGACTACAGACTGTCATCTGTAACCTCTTACATAAACTATCTCAATGCCAGAGGACTAGAAAGGACACAAATTTCTAATGAGGTTTCGTAACAGATACGGGCAGCTACAGATCAGCTTGTCCAAAGTTATTCAGTGAGATTCCTCACCTAAGACTTAAGCCAAAAAGGCAGTTCTGAATAAGATAGGAAGGGCCTCACATGAGAACATGAGGGCTTAAAACAGGATCTAGGTGTTTAAAACACTCAAGAGCAACTAGGTACCAAAACATCTAGGGATCAAGACTGCAGAAGGCTGGGAGAGCCATCTGGAGAGGCTGAATTCAATGTTTCCCCCATGCTTATTCTCTTCCCCAAGCAGCTGCTGCTCACCATTATGAGAAACACGCTCTGAGACAGACAGACCTTTGACCTCAAACCATAGCTTTGTTTTCACACTAACTGGGAACTGAGAGTTTTAACTTCCGTGGAGAGAAGAAAGATTAATTCAAGTCATGACACCAAAACAACAGGGCCAGAGTCAGAGGTCTGATCATACCAAGAAGTCTCTGTCTAAGTTGAAATAGGGAAACCATATCTGTTTCTGAGACCAGTGATATGGTCTCAGACCAAGGAAGGACTGGGGCTCAGGCAGTTGGTGCCTCTTGCTTTTCAGAGCCCCAGTGAGGGACTGACCCAAGTCAGAAGGGTGCATTTCTGATGTGAAGGCAGGAGGGTGGGCTGGTGGCTGTGAGCTCTGCACCACAAATGAGAACACCAAATGTCCAGCTTCCCCCATAGGGGTATGCACACAGCATAAAGCAGAGGAAAGCAGCAGCAACACGTGAGGTGACTGCATCCTCCATCAATCCTCACGCTGAACATCACACTTGGGTCCTGCAGATGGGCCTGGCCACCTCTTCTCTCAGTGCCCATCCCAGAAGGGTGTTACTGTCACTGAGGGCAAGGGACTGGGGAAGTTTTAGGCAGGAATTCAGCCTACAGTGTGGGAAAGTTACAGAGAAGGATGCAGAAGTCTTTGTCCACCCACTTCTGTGATCCCCAGGCACTGTCATCCCCTAGGTACCCCCATGCAGCCCTCACCCCTCTGCCCTCACACCCTGTTGGGTGGAGGAGGAGAGATGCCAGTGGAACAGCAAAGCAGGAATGCCACTGTTCTCTACTCCCACTGCTAAAACTGAGACACACCAGGCAGGCAGGGTTAACCTTCCAGGGTGTCCAGCCTGAGAAGAAAAAAATGCAGGGGAAGGCCAGAAGCAAAGACAGCCTAGCAACATTTAGCCCTGTTTTTGTGGATATCAAGCTATTGAAGTTGCCAGAACACAAGATTTTACCACATAATATTTTTTTCTTTTTTTACTCTAGAGCCCTTGCTTTGCAATGATGTAGGTGCTTTTTTCTCCTCCCACCCACATTTCCAATTTGTTTTCCTTGTCTGTTATAAAGCAGAGAGATACTTCCTTCAACTTACCCTCTCACTAATTTCCCACTTCTCCTTGGCACTGCTAGCACTTGCCTTGGTCCTTTGCCCATCTTCCAAAACATTTAACTATAAATCAAGTTTCCTTTAAAAGGCAAATGCAGCAACCATGGAGAGAGCAGCGACACCTTTTCCCTACAGCCTTTTTCCCATTTGCAAAAGAAGGAAATTAGGAAATTCTTTTATGCAGACTGATTTCTTTCCTTAGACAATCTTATTGCTATGAAACAATTGTCATTGCAGAAGCACAAGTATCTACTAGGACAATTAACACATAGAGAAAAAAGAGGCACTGATGTAAATGACTGACCACTGTATTTAAGTAAGGGATATAAAAGTTTTCTATTCTGTCCTGAATTGGACAACAACAACCTCCAGCAGAGATGTTCTTGGTTCATTTATTTTGATTCTAAATCCAGGAGAGGCAAGATGATTCTGACTTTGATCTCTCCTGTGAAAAGCAGCTTCAGACACTTTATTGCTGTTTAGGGACAAAGAAATTTCTGTTCATGTTTTTGTAATCAATGCTCATCTTGCCAAGGCTGTAAGAGCTCAGAATATATTGACTTTCTCGAAATTTTATGCAGCAACTGCAGCAAAGGAAAAAGAAGTAAACAGCTACAAAGCTCACAAAATCAAACTCAGCATGATAGAAGCATTTTTCCTGGGCTTCTTTCCTACAGTGTCAGCTTATCAGTCTGCTGAACTAACCAATGCTAATGAACCAATGCAGTGATACTTATTCATACTTAACTACAGAAAACAGGCTCTTCTTCAAGGGGTTTTCTTAAATCCCAACCCAACCTAAGGCACAAATTGTCGAGACACTGTTATCTTAACCAGGATAGTACTTCATCATAATTGCTAAGCCTTTGTACTGAAGACCTCCCTAGAATTTTTCCTCAGTTTCTAAACCATATATTTACACTGCTAATGGCATAAGCCACTTGTTTTTGTACTGGAATTCACACTGGGATGCTCATGGGTTTCTTTATGTACCCGGGGGCCAGATGGACTCCTTCATGCAGGCTTTACAGGTCAGCTATGCTCCAACTCAGACCAAAATATGCTACAGGGATAATTTATTAGTAAAACACAACCTTTTCAGAGTTCTGGCAAAACACACCCACTGTCTAAAGCAGAAGCTGCTTTGCTACTTTAGGTGGAACTGTGCCAAAAGAAAATATGCCTTAAATAGAATCTTATGTAGTCAGAGTAGAGTACAATGCAAACACAAACCAGTTAACGTGCCTGGTGCTCTTAGAAGGGTGTAAATATATATTAGCTACACAGAAAAAATGCTGCCATTATTATGGAGATTAATCATTATTACTACATGCACTATTATGAAGCTTTTAATCTAAACTCAAGACACAGAATTGGTGTTTTTTCATGTATTGACCAATCCTGCCTGCTTGCTTATAAGTGAAAGTGTGGAAAAAATATTAGTGAAATATGCTAATTCCTATTCCCATATATTTGCCTGAGAGTCCACCTTAAATCCAAAATGATAATAATTCAGAGGGAGGGGGTTTACATCCTTCATTCCAAGGGAGGCTCCTGCCTTCCTTAGCAGACACCTGTCCTTAAACCACAACAGTGGGTAAATATTATCAGCTGCCAGTGAGGCAAAGTGTCCAAGTCACAGAGACATAGCAAGGAGAACACAGCTCTGGTTTTCCCAACTCACCCACGTCTGCAAGTCCCATTTTCTGGCTCCACTAAAGCATGGGAGAGAATAAATAAACAGCATTTGCCCCTGGAGAGTAGAGAGTCATTAGGAAATTTCCAAGCCATTAAAATAGGAAAAAAGAGAAGGCATGCATACAAAAATATAATTTCAAAATTATATTAAAAAAAATAAAAATTCAAAAATGCCTGAGTGCCAATTACTGGTTCTCATCACTGGTCCAAAGACTGGAACTGTATCAGTTCCCAGTGCAAGTCCAACCAGTTTCAAAGGTGCTGTGGCACCTGCAGGCTGCTGAGGGCTCTCCCAGCACCTCCTAGGCACAGCAGATCACCCCAGCAGTTAGCAGAGCCACCTCAGCACTCCAGATATTGTGCAGGAACAGCTCGAGCCTACCCCAGATTCCCTGCAATCCCCACTCCCCCAGTGACTGGAGAACGGGACACCACAGGCTGCAGACTGGAGATAAGGGAACGAGGGATGCTGTCACCTGCCTGGAGAGGCAGGACTATGCACATCTTCCTCCTGCACCAGCAAACCTGCCAGTCAGAGCAGCCTTGCAGGGTTTGTGTTTTTCTCTTCCAGAGAAGATGAATGAAAATCCCCAGACCAAGAGATTCAGACAAGTCTGGTTGAAGCCACACACAGCTCTGATGGCTCTGCGTGGCCCGGAGTGGTTTGTGGTTCAAAAAGCACAGACTGAAAGAGTAAAGAGCTAGAAAAGAGCATGGCACATCTGCTGTGGCTTTAGGCAACATTGCTGGGCATACTCCAAGTGACCCTGAATTAGCTGGACAAGGAACAGACTCAGAGCAACAATCCATAAATTTCATAAAATTACTTCAGGGAATTTCCTCTTTCCTCACTCAGGAAAAACTTCCCCAGAGGTGCAAAAACTGCTTGTATCAGTCTGTGATAAGAACAATGAATTAAAATGGAGCAAAAAGAGAGAAAAGAGGGAGAATAAATTGTAAGAAGCAAAACAAAAGGATAAATAAGTCACATCTCAGGCAGAAGGTGAGGAACACATCAGCAGAGTGAAAGAAGTCAAAGCTGAGGCATCATATCACCAGCACACTTCCAAACCCTCCAACACTGTTGAACATCCCTCAGTGCCATTAGATTTGTATGAATTTTCTAGACCTCTACAATATGTGCCATTAGCTCTCTCTTTTCCAAGTTGAGTGATCCCTGTCTTACTCAGCCATTCCCCACAGGGAAGCCATTCCATACCTTTGAACATACCTTTTCATATAGGGGTTGGATAGGTTTGATTAATAGTGGCTCATTTGCCAACATTTTTTTGTAGTTCCTGCCACCTGAAAGACTTCCCCAGGAAAAAAAAGGGTTCAGCTGTTCATGCTCAGTGTAAGTTGTTGCCACAAGCCTGATCCACCTTCTTTGCCACCTCCTTTTGGTGTCACGGGGGTGACTGATGCCACAAGTTTTTGCACTGTCTGCAAAAGCAGCAGTTGAGTTTTCACATAGTAATTAGCCCTCATTTGATTTAATCAGTGATATCAAAATAATTCCAAAAAGTGCAAAGAAATACTGAAATTATTTTTCAGTTCAAGCAACCCTTTTCATTATATCTTCCCAGTTCCTGGAAAAAAAACACACTCCTGTGGGCCCAGCAACAGGGGCCCTGTCTTAGTTCATTTTATGTCATACATAAACAAGAATAACAAAGTCTCTCTTGGTTTTGATGGAGAAATCTTGTTTGCTCAAGAACCTTGTTAGGGAAACCTTCCATTTTGAGGATTTTGTGGATAGGGCAGGGCTGCTCAATCTTTGGCCTTCCCTTTCAGGCATAATTGTTAAAAGCTGATTAAAACTGGTGAGCTACACTGAGATAAAAAAGTAAAATCAACATAAATCAGACAAAAACCAGGGCAAAAGTATATTGTGCGGGTAATAGAATTCATCTCCTTTATAAAAAAAGTAAAGTTTTATTTTATTAGTCTCTAACACTCAGTTTGGCAATTTTCCAGCTGTCCCTATCACCCTTAGAGCAAGAAATGTCTAATAAAAAAGAAAATCAAGAAGATAAATATTAGGTCTTTCCTATATGATGAACATACTGGAATAGTTAATTATCTACACCAAAGCAAACAGATCAGAATAATTTTTAAGAACTATGAGAGCTTTTAGAGTAAAATACTCTAAAAAACTCTCAGTACATTACAGGCCTCTCGGTACATCACGGGAAAAGGTCTGGGGGGCAATAATCTCCTTTTTAACTATGGTGTCAGGATTATCTACACACAAAATTTAGCAACTGGTTGGTTTATGTGATAAAAACAACACAGAATAACAACAATAGAGACATAATTAAGAACAACTGGGAAAAATTTGAGAACAAGCCACCTAAAAACACTGGTTTGGGGGGTGGAGGGTTTTCTTAATTAGATTTTTGGTTTGCTTGGGGTTTTATTTACCCAAATAAACTATCTTGTGTTAGATAATCCTCTGCCTAAATGATTCAACTATCAGCTCTGTAATAAGAGTAATTAGATTTAACTTTGTCTGCTGCTCTTCAGTCTAACTAAATAACCAGACTGAGACTTGACTGCTATAGAAAAGGAATGGTAGAAGCATTTTATCATTCTCTCTTCATCATCACAGCCCCTGAGCTCTCCCTATGTCAGTCTTTAGCAGCACCAGCAAGCAGAGCTAACCTGGCTACACCATGGATTGTGCTGAGCCAGCACAGGCTGCCCAGGGAAGCCCTGATGTCCCATCCCTGGACATTTCCACAGCCAATCCCACCCAAAGGCTGGATGTTATTCCCTGCTGCTGCAACACCATCATCATCTCTCTCTCGAGGGGCTGTAATGGCGGATGTCATGGGCTGCAGTGCAAAATGTAACCAGAGCTGTGTTATTCCATCACCATCTGTTGGAACTGGGGTGGGGGTGGTGTAATCTTCTGTCAATAGCCCAGCTGATAAGAAACCAGCAGAGCAGTTTCTTTATCTCTTCCACCACCCATCCTCCCTCCACGGACAGATCTTCTGCTCATGGGCCATTGAGTCCCACTGATAAAATTCCATCATCCCATTGGGAAATGCTCCATCCAGGGGGAGGAGCCAAGCATCCCTACCTGGATAAAAACCTGAGATTTGGGACACCAAGGCAGCCTTTTCCACTGGACTCCCAGAGGAAGACCAGGCCCATCCATCACCACTGGACCTTCAGCAGAGGCTGCACCTTTCTCCAGGATCACTGCTCCAACAGAGCCACATCTGCCACTGCAGGAGGGCTGCAGCCACCATTGAATGGGACTGCCACCAACACCCTGACCCACAGGGTGTCAGGCTGGATTCTGACTCTGACAGTGGGTTTGGATTTTTGTAATACTGCATGCTTGTTTTATTTTAGTTCTCCTAAATAAAGAACTGTTATTCCTATTCCCATATCTTTGCCTGAGAGCCCCTTAATTTCAAAATGATAATAATTCAGAGGGAGGGGGTTTACATCCTTCATTCCAAGGGAGGCTCCTGCCTTCCTTAGCAGACACCTGTCGTTAAACCATGACAGTGGGTAAATATTATCAGCTGCCAGTGAGGCAAAGTGTCCAAGTCACAGAGAAACAGCAAGGAGAACACAGCTCTGGTTTTCCCAACTCACCCACGTCTACAAGTCCCAATTTTTGGCTCCACTAAAGCACAGGAGAAAAGAATCCAACTCTCTGAGGATTCAACAGAGTTGGGGAATATAAGGAATATTTTCTGATACTTTAGTTCTTATAGTTGCTTTCTGTAACTCCCAACACATTGCTATTAATGTTCCTGAGGAAAACCCAGCCCAGCCATTTCCCACAACAGTCTGTTTCTCACAAAAATAGCTCAATAAAGCAGAACGAGTGGCAGGGAAAAGATGCCAGGGATCATCTGTGGCCCAGCACATTTCTTAATGCACTCCTACAAACAAGGTGGTATTTCTAGGAATAAGGAAGTCAAAATGGGCAACCAAATCAGGGGACAAAAAGGAAAAGACAAAATCTCTAAAAAAACCCAAACCAAACAAAAAAACCCCCAAACCAAACAAAAAAACCCCCAAACCAATAAAACAAAAACAGGGGAAAAAAAACCATAAAGTCTGGCACAATAGCCAACCAAAATAAAATCTACCATATCAGGGGAGAGTTCAGAGGTAATCTAGTGGCAAAGGGAAGTAAAATCCTGGGATTTAAAAACAGGAAACAATGGGCAGAAGCAAAGGAGAACTGAGAGAAACAGAATAATGGAAATACTTGTGGCTGTGGTGAGGGTCTTTTGGAGAGACCTGAAGGATTTGGGGAGCTTTATTGAAAACAGAACCAGGAGATGACTTGATGATATGTATACACATATAATGTGTATATAGATATATATCTACATATATGTGTATGCATAGCTGATTGAATAAGAGGGTCTTTTGTCTACATTGGAAAATGCATAGCTCAAGTATTAAGATAGTCTTTTCAAATCAGAACTATACCACAAATAAATTATGGATTTTTAAACTGTGAGAGTGATTAGAGAGAAGGATTATTTTTTTGGGAGGAGCATGCTGACTGAAACTTGGATTATCCTTAGTAAACAGATCAGATTAGAAAAACACAAAAATCCCTCTGCCATTTTTTAGATGTGCACTCTGACTCCTCAGAAGCTTTGGAACAGAGATGGTAAACTTCCCTGGTCTTATGTCAAGCACATTCAGCTGAGAACAAAATCTTACACAGTACAATCTTTTCTGTGTCTCTCTCCACATGGACAGAAGTCCAGCCAAGGGCTGAGCAAGGATGCATACATGTATGAGAGTGTCTCTGTGTGTGTGTGTTTGTGTGTGTTTATTCAAGTAGTCACCAATACTTGTCTTGGCACCTGAAATTCCCACTTGCATTTGGGCTTAAAGGCACATGAGTGATGAAATGAGATTATTTGAGGGGAAGTTCAAGATCACCAGCAGCTGCTGTTCACACATGACTCTCACTAATGAATTCCTTAATGTTTATTACTGAGCTGGTCATCCTTGGCTCCAGGAGGGAGACTGGAGAGGCACCACAGGCTGCACACTACCAAACACACATGATCTTTCATAAGGTAATGTTCCAACTTGAGCTCAAGAGCAGAAAGCCTAATTCAAAACAAGAAACAGAACAAACAAAAACATACTGAGAAAAAAAAACAACCCAGAAAAACTCCACAAATGCAACACAAGAGAAGTGTTTTTTCAGGCTTCAGTGAGACGACTGAACCGTGTGAACCCAGAAATAGCTGGCAGTGCTCACCAAACCTCAAGCTCTGCAAGATACACCCACCCTAAGCTAAAACTACACATCAAGCCTGAAAATGTTTTGAATATTCAGGCCTTCTTACAGATGAAAAAAAAAACAAAAAAAGAAAAACAATCGTCAACAGCAAGTGAAAGTCTAAATGTCTCGGAGAAAAATATTTGTATTTCTATAGAGGCACACTGTTTATCTTTCCTGACTTCACAAGGAGAAAGTCACTGGAATGCTTTCTAATGCAATACAGAGAAACAACTATGCTCTGGAACCTTATAGTTATGCAATCCGAGCAGAGCTTGGATATATAGCTTCTCTTAAAAATCTTTTTAATTCACACCTTGCCATAACAGTAATATAAACACCTCAGAAGTGCCTTTTTATATTGTATGAAAAGCAAACACCATATAAACCTTATTTTCCCACCTTAATCAGGAAGGAAAGGTCTATGCCTCCAGTTAAAAGTCACACATCTTTTCTCCTTAAAACTAGTTTTCCCCATAATGAAATGAAAGTGAAATCCCCCCACTGGCTAAAACAATGCAGAACTGGACATTTTGGATGTAAAGTCACCTGTGGAAGGGTTGCTGAAGGGAAGGGAAAACATCCATCTACCACCACTGAAAAAGCTATCTGTTTTTATTTATACACTGCTCTTCAGACAAAAGGTTTTAATAGACGGGCTCACACGCCTTATTTTCCCAGCATGGGATATGAGCAATTCTTACTGATTATGTATAGAAGTTACAGACATCCTAGAGAAAGGAAACAGGGCCCCAAATATCCTGGCAGGTAGAAGAGCTAAATGTTTTAAAATCCTGCAGTGCATCCCAGCATTGCACAGATTGTCATTTTCAGCAAAACAGAAGTGCAGACCTCATGAAACACCACTTTACACAGTACCTGAATGAATCAATGCCAGATATATACTTTGGCTAAAACAATTCCACTATTTCATTTCAGAGATGCTGTTTCCAAATAATTAATTAAAACCAGTTATAATTATTGAAGAACATACCCCTGCAGATCAAAAACTCCCTCTTCATCTACTCAGCAAACCCTTTTTCCACTGTCAGAAGCATGTGGGCATGATGAGAAGAAAAGGATTGTAGCTCTGATGTGCTTTTCAGATGTAAGGTCTGCATTTCCTTAAACATGCCATTATTTTTACATACTATTATCAAATTCAATAGAGCCGTATGCTTCATAGTTGCATGATATAGGGAAATAAATCTTATTTATTCTTTCATTTACTGCTTCTTATCCTTTCAAGTATTTGCATGGAAAATGACTTGAGAAAAGACATAATTCAAATCAAGTTGAGATCTCTCCAACCACATTAGTAAATGCAGGATATGCAGGATATACCCACCACTCTATATTTCTGTTGACATATACTTGGGCAAAGAAAACCTTGTGTTTCTCAAAACCACTCTTCAGAATGCCAGGGCAGGAAAGACAGATCTCCCTCAGTGAAAGTTAAAAATTTTTTAACAATGAAAGCTAAACTTTTTATTTCAGGCACTTTTCTTTGCAAACACTTCCAGTCCATTTCTCCTGGAATTACCTTTATTCACAGGCTCTCAAGACATTCACTGAGCGAAGGCTGGAAATGAAATCAAGATATGGTACTGCATCACACCATCCATAACCCAGGGATCAGCCTGGTTTCATGGGGACAGTCACAACCACACAGAGTCCTCCTGCAGAAGTTGAAGAGATACCAGATCCTCCAGGAATATAGCTGTTTCACCTATACTTCAGCTGGAAATGTAAAACAAAATTTGCAATAGTGTGCTGCAAAACCCCCTGACATTATTCCGTCAGTTAATGCAAAAGGCTCAAAAATATGGTTCTGAGGCTTTTCTGGCATCATTCTGCAGCTGCAGAAGGCATGGGAGCACAGTTTTTCAAAGAAGTTGGACTCAGCAGGTACTTGAGCAGTGGCTCAAGGCAAGGGCAGCAGCAACCCTGGAGTGTGCGGCCACTTTCCCATCAAAGCTGTGCCGGTGCAGAGTCAAAACTCACGGATTTCCTGAAAGCACACGTTCCCAAAAGATGACAAATCTGAGAATACAAGGATTGGCAGAGGTAAAAATTTTTCCTTTTTTTTTCTTCTTTTCTCTCAGAAAATTATCTTCCATTTGTTGCTGAAGAGATGGTAACGAGGATACCTCAGAGAAACAAAAGAAGTCTCCTAGATGGTGGGAGGGGTGCAGCTGGCTCAGTCTCTTTAGCTGGGGGGGCTTTCTCTGGGTAACTGCAGAGATACTTCGAGATTTTGGCTGTGAGTTTGGAAAGGAATCCCCTTCTCCATCCCTCCCTGTTGCCTGAGCCGCCATTGCCCCCGTGAGGGAGCGCCGGCGCCACAGCGCCCCCTGCAGGCGCGGGGGAATCATCGCACCCGCCCTGCCCGGCCGGGAGCCACCAGCGCCCCCTGCCGGCTGTGCCCGGAACTGCTCCGCAGGGGAAAGGGCCCGGCAGCCCAGGGAAGGCCACGGGGCTTTGTGGGGGCCTGTGGGGAGGAGTTGTTTGACTTCTTATACATATATTTATATTCTACTAAAGAGCTTCTACTCCTTTTCTCATATCTGTGCCTGAAAGCCCCTTAAATTCAATGTTATAATATTTTGGAAGGAAGGAGGTCATATTTTCCATTTCAAGGGAGGTTCCCACTTTCCTTGGCAGGCATCTGTCTTTCAAACCACAGCAAGGATATATTTTGTTTATAATGCAAAGTTACTGCTTTATGTACAAATTTAACAATGATAATGCTGCTGCCTGGGTGTGTGCTTGGGTGTTTAAATCTTCCGTGTCATGACTTTCCATCTTCCCTGCTAATTTTTCTGATTCTGGTTTTAAAGCAGTTAAACATCAGTTTCCTTATTCTTGTAGATGTTTTGGGGTTCCTATTACTAAAGAGCAAAACCTCTAAATGCCACTTGCTTGCATTAATGTCAAGTTTGAATAAATCTCTTACTTCCCTTTGTGCTTGTGGTCATCCAGTCTCAAAGCAATTCATAGGCAAGGGTTCAGCAAGGTCAGTGTTATTTATGACATGAAATAAAGGAACTTCAGAAATAAAAGAAGGAAATACCAACGACTTTAAAAGAATTTAGTCAAAAAGCAACACACTTTAAGTGACACTTCAATTATGTAACATTTCCCCAGAAGGTGAGCCTGGAAATCTCAAAGATTGGTACATTAAAAGTCAACACATAGAGGACTTCTATGCCAAAAATATTCTTTCTGACACTTAAACCTGGACAGTCAGTTCCAGAAGGCAAATGAAAATAAGAAAAAGAAATGACCCAAAATTGAATGACATTCTTCTCTTACCCAGGATTTTGGTGGTGATTTTTAAATGTTCTTCCTACAAAGATGCAGACCAAATATATACTGAGAAAGATTTCAAGTTTGTTAGTGCATTTCTTTAGGTACTTTTTCCCTCCTGCAGAGGACAAGCCCTTTGGTCTACAAAGCACTGTCTGGTTACTCACAATGCAAGATTCAGTACCATACATATGGCACAGCCATTTCAGACTGCATTTATCCCATCTACAAACAAAATGCACCTAGCTTAATAAAAGACGTGCCTTTTAAAGAATCCTGGAGCAGTGTGGAAAACATTTAAGTCAGTACAGAAGGAGCAGAGTAAGAGCACTGAGATAAATAAAGATGCAAACCAAAACTCTGTGCCCCATAGCAACAGTTGCTTTTACTGTGAAGAGTAGAGCACTAGTCTAAATGGCTTTCTAAGGGCCCATCTAATGCTATTTTGACACAATTCTCTCAGTGACCAGTTTTTAGCGCTTACATGCTACATCATAGTGGTTCCTAAAAATGTTTAGTAGAAATCTATAAGCAAAACAAAAAAGGAAACAAAAAAAGGAGGTTAAGAAAAGCCCCATTGAAACAATGCTTGAGACATTGATGAGGATCAGTTGTTTACAAGCTTCATCTCAAAATATGACAATCAAAATGTTATAAGAAAGATTAAGAAAAAAAACAGAGGAAATTTAAACCTAACACTTTGAACATGAGATGCCTAAGGCTCTTTCTACAGTCAAAAAAGATGAGATATTCACCCTGTGCAGGTGCCTTGTTCTTTACAACAATAATGGACCTTACCCGCCTCATTCAGACTAGAGCGCTCACTTCAGGATAATTTTTGGTTAAAAAAAGCCAGGATGAATGTCTTCCAAAGCCATCCACCCACTGCCATTGGGCAACATCTGTGGGAGACCAAAGAACTCTATTCCACACTCTGAAGGCTGCCTCAAACCACAAAGCTGTTTATCTCTGTTTAATCTTAGTTGAAAAGTGGTTGGAGAAAGCCCACAGGGAATAATGGCTGCACAAACCAATACCAATTTGTTTACAAGAAGTAAAAGAAAAGTCAAGGAATACTTTTTAAAATATCAATAATCAGTGGTCAAGGCAGAAGCATGTTTTGAAAGACAAGGCTTTGCCAAGGATCCAAAAGGGAGGTCACTAGACAATTAGTACAGCAGGCTGCACTGACCTAGAGGTTTGAAATCTGTCACTCCATGATATTCTCATTCCTCATGCGCAAGGGGTGAGTCATCCAGAAACACACCAAAAAAACCAGCATGCAAAAATAAAAAGTTCTTTTCAGTCTGATTTCTTCAGACTTCATTTTAGTAGGAAATACTTTTTGCAGCTTTCAAATCAGTTCTCCCATGTCAGGCAGATTAGACAGTACAAAACTGAGGACACAAAACCAAACAAAAGCTGACTTCCATCTAGCCTCAGAGAAACTGCAGTCATTCCAAGGCAAGGAATCCTGCTGCTGACTGGAACATGCAGCCTATGCAAGCTGGTGCTAGTTTGACCAAGAGTGCTCTCCAAAATGCTAAAGGGCAGTAGGACCCTTCAAGAAAAGGGAGGAGTTCAGCTGTCCTATTGAAGATAGACATCAGTGGCTTTTGCTGGGATGGCAATTTTCATTTCAGATTTAGCTGTGAAAAAACAAAAGTAGCATTTGGGCTAAATGATGCAAAGTGACTTTCATGGATCAATGTCAACGCTCTTTTCAACTTTGAGAAAAGATTGGTTCACCCAAGCTTTCATTACAATGTCAAGTTTTTAGAAATCACCATAGTGTCAAGTTCTCATGAAAAAGGTTACCATAAAAGGAACTAAAGCTCTCATACCACTGAGTTATCCACAATCCTGGTTGAAAATGAGGAAAATGCTGCAACGTTGTACATTGGTAATGGCTTCAGTAGTTAGCAACCCATAACACTGATAGAGTGCAGCAAGCACAGATGTTCAGTTTAGAAATTCCTGTATCACTATCTCTGACTGGAGAAGTGAATCCCCAAAAGTTTCAAAGGTTTGATAACATTTTCTTGCACTTTAAGAGAAGAAGACAGTTGTATTGCTCTAATCTGCTTAACCACAGTGGTATTATCAATTCCTCTCACTAAGAAACACTTCAATGTTAAACCCCATGTTTCTTACTTGGCTGCAAATACCTGTATGCATTAAACAGATGTCTGGATTACAACAAATGCTGCTCCTTTGGTTTCCTTGTTTATTAAACTGCTCAGCAGTTCATGTACATTATGTGAACTCTTCCTAGGGGACTTAGTTTTGAATTATACATGACACTTCACATTTCTAGTCAATAATACAAAGCTTTTTGTCTTTCAGTAGTTGCTTCATTCATTAGCTCCCTACAACCAAGTTGTTTACATTATAAAGTACAATTTCTGCTCTTGCTATCCTATATTTTCACAAAATCCATTTTTGCTCTTGCTATTCTATATTTTCATAGAATCACAGAATTATTAAGGCTATAAAACCTCTAAATTCATCAAATACAATTGTTTCCTCATTTTTAGAAAGAAATAATTGGTGAAATTAAACTGTAGCTGTCAAAAGTCATCATATAAACCTGTTACATAAGCAAATAGTACATTTGACAGGCACGCAGTTAATCTTCAAAATGTTTTTGTTAGGCATACAATATTAGTCAAATGCTCTGTTGGCAAAACCTTGCTGGCTTGATTCGACTTTTACAAGTCTTCTTAGAAGGTACTGGAGAAACTGACCCAGAAGAGGCAGAAATCTGGATCTGTAAAGAAAGACTTTTGTATCGAGTCTTGGGCCAAGGCAGATTGACGCTGAGCTACAAAATTAAATAAAATTGGTCCCTGAACTACATGGGGCCAAAGGGATGCTTTGTTTTTGCAGTGTTTCAGAGGTGCTTGCTGAAATAGCAGGGCTGGTTCTGGACAAGGTGTCTCTTCACATCAAGTCCTCCAGAATGGGATGAGGGAGGAATGGGATGTGGACATAGAAACAGACTGATTGACCATGATACTCAAAGAAGAGTGAAAAGGTTACACTTACAACAGGACTAAGGGACAGAAGTCTAGAGTCATACATAGGGCAGACCCAGAAAATAACATGGGAAAAGAGCAAACTCAGAGCAAACAGATGAACAGATAATTCAAGAATCGAGGCTGCCCCAGACACAACTGCTTGCCAACCTTTGGAAATGGAAAGGAGAGGACCACCATCTACAATGACACTCTTGAGGTTTATCCACAACCCTTCTATCTATTTGTCTAGAAGCTAAAAATCCACCTGTATTGATCCAGGAGCCCAAGGAGACTCTCTTCTGACTACGGCATCTTCCAGATTACACACAGCCCTGCCATGCCATTTATACACTCTCCAGGGTCAGAAATATCCAGCTAGCAATAAAATGGGTATATAAGGAGACAGAACACTTCCCTGCAGTTAGTTCAAGTTTTGCAAGTCCAGCTAACCAAAGACAACATTCCCAAAGATACACACAGACTATGACCCTGTGACTCCACACTGAGGTTTCCTGTTGTGACAGAATGGTTTAGGTTGGAAAAGGCTTTTGAGTCCAACCATTTAACCAGCACTGCCAAGTCCAAGACTAAAACACAGCTGTAAGTGCCACATCTACATCTTCTAAACACCTCCAGGACCAGGGAAAAGACAGACTTTTAAAATCTCTTATTCCTACCCTCATTGTATGACAGGTAGACATACACCAGAGATACTCACATCTGAGCTTACAGAAACAGGTAAAAAACACATATTGCATTAAGACACAGAATTGAAAAGTGAGCTTCCCTACATCATTCAACCTGTTTGGAAGCAAGCTGTGAAGGAGGCAGCTTTGAGCAGAAGGCACAGGATTGTCTAGTTCTTGTCTTGTCCCCTATGCTATTATTAGTTCAGCCCTGTCTGTACTGGTTGAAATCTCATCTCTGCGATGTCAAAATATGTTCTTACATCATTTTCACAGAGTAAAGCAAAATGCAGCCCTGAAAATGCAGGGTAATCTATAGTTTTAGTGCCTATTACCAGGCTTTGACTGTTTCTCAGCATCCCCACGGCACTCACTGCAACCTGTGAGAACTGCACATTTTCTTGATTTCATTAAGCTTTCACCTCCTAGCAAACGCTGCGTGCTGGCCAGCATCATTTGTTTTCCCCTGCTTTGTGAAGAGGCTTTGTGAAAGCTGGAGCTGCAGTCTGGATTCACCCTGCACGAACACACTGCAGTAATCTACACAGATAAAGCACCCGGGGTCTGCAGCAGGGCGCCCTTCGGGTGCGCTCCTGGCTGAGGCAGTAATGGGGATAAGAGGCAGCAAAGCCTCTGAGCAGCACGTACCAGACACAGATTCATTCACTCTAATTAGACTTATGTCCTCCCTGCCCCCCTGTATGCCAGGAAAAGTGAGGAAGATGAATGCAAGAGGCTTCACCACTCAGACCCGAGAACTACCAAGCACTGTAAAAACTGGAACTCAGCAGCCATAGCGATATCTACTGGATTTAATC
Source organism: Thryothorus ludovicianus (assembly GCA_013397245.1). Classification (NCBI taxonomy): domain Eukaryota; kingdom Metazoa; phylum Chordata; class Aves; order Passeriformes; family Certhiidae; genus Thryothorus; species Thryothorus ludovicianus. The sequence goes on along the minus strand of VZTB01012114.1, from coordinate 57,074 downwards.
AAAACAAGAAAAAGACAGTGCAATAAATGCATCCCAGTACCCATCTGTGCCCTAGGTGAAAAGGAAACTGTCTTGCTACATATAGATTGTTCCCACACATATGCTGAGAAATAATAATAGTCTGTCTATAAAGGAAGGAGGCTAACAGTAGCATAGATCAATTTCAGCTCATTTCAGAACTACTCTGTATGTGCTGAAAAGAAAAAAGAAAAAGGATGAGACAGTGAATTTAACCACTCAGGGTATGGTCAGTATTAAAAAGTGATGAAAAATGTAATCACAGCCTTAGAAGCTGGTCAGGGGAGACTGATGGTGAAACTATGGCTCTATTTTTTTCCATAAGGAAAGCTGAAGAGAAAAGCCAATGTGATGAATGTGTTGGCTGTTAATGCCAGATTCCATAGGCAACAGCCTGAAATTTAATCCTATGAATCACTAAAAGGAAAATGTTTGGTTGAAACAGCTTGCGCTCAGAAAAGCTCCCCCCTCCTGCCCCGAGTCTGTTCCTGAATGAGCTGCTGTTGTTCAGCCCATCAACAAAACAGATTAACTCTTAGATAATCTGATTTGAGGGGGGGAGCTCCCCACTAGCCATGCCACACTCTGCTAAAAACACAGGGTATAAAGAGTCACAAGTATTAAGCAGCACAGTCTGGTTTTTCTCTTGTCTTTGCACAGAGCTCACACATTTCTTCTCCAGTCAAAAAAGGCAAAAGGATTTAACGTGGTGACAGCCTACTCTTTGCTTAAAATGCCCACATAGAACATGGAAGCTGCTCTCTGATATTATTAAGATATTATTCTATAACTATAAGCAATGCATATTATGAACACCTGCCTTCAAAATGACAAATAAACCTCATCTAACAGCACTTTACTTCTAAATACATAAAATTACATCTATGTTTTTTATGTTCCTACGTAGAGAGCTAAACCCCAGTAGTATGTCTTCTTTTTCTTTTGTTTCCAGCAGCTTTTTATTAGTCAGGCCTGCTCTCCTTGCAGTGATCCTTTACAAATGGTTTTAGTTCTTGCTGTCAAGTCAATGTAAACGGCTGTTGCTGAATTAGAGAGATCTGCTTTTCCCCACCCAAAGAAGTGATTTAAATCATAAAGCACCTACCAGGAATAAGCAGGCAGTGAGGCACAGCAGCTGCTGCTTTTTTTGAGCAGCTGGACAGCAGCAAGCTGACAACATCACAGCAACACTTGGGGATTTTTCAAAGTTAGGACTTTTGTATCATCTACATAATTTTTTCACATTTACAAAGGTTCTAAGAATTTAATTTGTCCGGGTTTCAAAATCGAACCATTATTCTGTGCAACTTTAAGTATTTTGCATGTATTATACACTACAGTAAGATAAGTAAAGCACATTGCTCACTGCAAAGAGGAAAGGAGTTCTGCACATAGGTACTAAGAGGTACCTGGTTCTGAAAGTCACAACCCAGCCTTAATACTTGCTGGAACTTTCCCAAACATCTAGGACAGCCTTGGACTAACCTGGTCCTTAGGGACTGTAGAGACAAGGGATTTTCACTCCGTAAGCTTGTTTAGTACCTTGAGGGCAAAGGCATGGCTTCGAACAGGCCATTGGGTACATTTCTTAGTACCTCAGAAATCACTGCACCATGGCAAATTAGAGGAGCAATTTCTGCCATGGCTGGGAAGGGAAGGGGCATCTGAGGCCTATCTTCTGCAAATTTCTTTGCCAGACACAGACTGTGATTTGTAGCGCTCCTCCTCCTTGAGCTCACTTCCCTGCATAGGCATTAAATCCATCCAAAGCTAAAAAAGCAGCAATGCAGACACTACATTGCCAGTACAAACTGCTACCTTTGTTTAGGCTGCAATGCTGTGTGCTGGAGGGCATGGAAGGCATCTCAGAAATGCTGAAATTCTGAAGAACTGACAAATACTGACAGAAGATTTGACCATGTTGTTTAATACAGAGCAATAAGTACAAGAAGAATTTTTAAGTGCAGCCTAAGGCACCGATTTAGTGCATAAGTGTGGGGCCACTGGATCCCAGCTGAGTAAGAGCACTGACATCCTGCTGTGTGCAGGAGGTGCCCAGATGTGTGAAATAAAACAGAGCTGCAGGAAGAGCAATCTTCAAGTTACAGAGCAAACAAGCAGCCATCACAATATCGTCCATGCAACACATTTGTGGAGAGGGGAAGAACAGGTGCACGTTTGGCACTCATTAAGAGTTAGTGCCTGCAAAGAGAATCCTTGGCCCTTGATTAATCCCAGAAATTTCTATTTTTGAAAGATATTCAGTCATTTGTTTCTTACACAGTCACGTGTTTGTTACACAGCCTTTAAAAGAAACTGCCCTAAGTCTGTATCATAAATATTTGACTGTCTTAGTCACTCAACAATGGAAATTTATTTAGCTAACAGCTTATTAATAAAAAGACAAACAAACATACAGCTTCCTTGAGATGTTTTGGTTCTTTGCCACACACAAACTACAGGCAACATAAAATGAAACAGTACAGTTTCAGATTCTTTTTTAGTAGGAAAGTAGTGAAATTTATACTGTCATAAAACTAATTCTGAAATCACAAAAATGTTCTCTTGAGTTCTAGCTTAATTTGGGTAAGTCATTTTCTGTGCAATGCCTTTAGAAATGTAGAAATGTAGTCTTGCAATTATGTCAGGCTACTAGATAACTCTTTAAAAATTAACCAGCACCCCGCTCAGAGTAGCACATATATTTTTTCTAATGATGTCAATAACAATTTTGGAAAACTAAACAAAAACAAAAGGAAGTGGAAGCAGCGATCGCACTAAGTGAAAAAAAATCTCTAATAATACTTCTCAGGATTCAAAAATCTGAGAGACTCACTTCCAGTGCTGAAAGAAAAACAAACCAGATACTACTCTTCTTGGAATGAAAATGCTTTAACTTCAATGGAAACAGTCAAGTTCCAGGTTTGAACTTTTCTTCCACAGCTGTTTAACTAGAGGGACCTGGCTGAGCTGTTCATAAGCTCATAGTTTAGTTCATGGCTGCAAAGAACCTGCATAGTTCCTGCACTTTTGCACCAATTTGGGTTCTGAGCCAAATCCTTGAGTCTGAACATAATCAGCCTCTGAGGATTAAGTCTTTATCCAAGCAGAAAGGGGAGACACCACTGACAAGGACAAATTTCTAGAGATTCCCCTAAACTGATTTTAAAAGCTAGTCCAAAAGAGTCATGATTTAATGTCTTCTGTAGTCAAGATTTTCTCACATCATTTCAGACAAATCTGCACTCCTCCAAAGTTTTAGCTGGGGCTGTAGTCCAGCTTCTTCTCACCCAAGAAACATTTTTTATGCTCATTTCAGTCTAAGTTGGGAGAAATCCTGGGTGAACTGGGCCATAGCACGTATCATGCATGCCTCAGGCACAAGCCCTCAGACATTCTGCATTTGAGGATCCATTGCCATTGCCAAAAATGGCAAAAAAAGCTCAAGTTGCTAACGTGCGTGCGTGTGTGTGTGGCCATCACATTCTAGAACAGTTTTTCTTCAAAGCATTAGCATGCACCTTCTCAGATACCTCAAATCTGGTTAAACTACACACAAACTATTTATAAAGTGATTAACCAGCCAAAGCACCCACGCTGAAATCAGGAGCAGCATAGGTAAAAAACCTGCCATCCTTCTCTCTACTGTGCTAAAGTGATTTATGAGGGTGGTGAGGCACTGGAAGAGGTTGCCCAGAGAAGCTGTGGATACCCCATCCCTGGGAGTGTTCAAGGCCAGGTTCTGTGGAGCTTTGAGCAACCTGGGATAGTGGAAGGTGTCCTTGCCCACGGCAGAGGGGTTGGAACTCAAGGATCTTTGAAGGTCCCTTCCAATCCAAACCATTCTATGGTTCTATCATTCTATATAAAAGTGAAAGCTTTCCTAAATCTTTCCAGTGTTGAGACTCCTTGTACAGGGTAACAGAAAAAGGGAGATTTAAAACCTAGAATCAAGGAAGCATGTCCCAATTAATGAGTATTTAGGGAAAGTGCTTAAGTTCCTCACTCTCAGGGCCTTGGTGTGACAGAACAGAAAACTGGGGGTCACCTATTCAGCTTCTCAACCTAATCCTTCAGTTTGCTTCTCCTGCCTGAACACTGCAGTAGGATAAATGAGGTAATTAGACTGCAAGCAGCTGGACTGACAAAGGACTGGGACCACACCTTGAACAAAATGCTTTAGGCTTTTTTCTTTTGTGGATCCCCTTTGTAATGCATTTCAAGAAAGCAAATGCACGAAGCAGGACAGAGAAACCCCAGAGGTTGCTGCTTCTGTGCCCACTGCTGCCACACAAAAGTTTGACATCAATAAAGGAAGTTATGTTAAAGTCAGGATATTGAAAGTTGTCAGTAGACCTGTTTCCCATAACTCCATCAGTATTTGGTGAAGTTTTTAATTTGAATACCCTGCACTAAACTAGACAGTCTAATTATTCTTTCTCATAACAAACAGTTTTCAAGAGCTTTCGATGTAGGATGAAAATACCAGATGGATCATCCCTTTAAACCATAATGTTGCAGCTAAAGAAAGCATAAGAGTGTCATTCAAATTTTGTGTCTAATCTTCCCCCTATTCTATCCTCCAGGAGGAAGCTGACTAAATGAATAACTACTGAGCATGAGGCAGAAAAATATGACTTTTTTTTATGACTAACAAGAATGAATTTATCCTACCTTTGTGTTTCTCTGCTATGCTATGACTGAGTAATGGAAGATAGTTCTGTACACATTTATTATCCTAGATTTACTAAACAACAGAAATCAGCTTTTCAATGTCCATTAAACAGGGAACAAAGAAAATTTTAATTCTCATTTCTCTGCCTACTTCCATCTCACTATCCTGTTATTAGTAAGATGGACTTCAAAAGCCAGTTTTCCCTCTTGGGACAAAGCACAACCCAAACACTTGTGCATCATCCAGGATTTTTTTCTGTAGTCCATTTAAAAAACAAGGCTCACTGCATCCATAAAGGAGTATGGAAGAAAGGAAAGCATCATTTTGTGGGCATTAGTACAGCAACAAAATGACAAGAAGCTACTGGTACACATGGTACGCATGTAGCAAATTACCTTAGATCAGCTTAAATTATATATATTAGAATCACATTCCGTAGTAATGTAAAATAAAGGTATATTTTAGTAAAACAAACATTTTTTTCTCCTAAGCAGATTTCAAGTATTAGTATATTTACTTCTCTTTGATGTCTATTCTCATTCTGTATTTAGATATGAGTAACTCTGTTACAGCTCATCTCATGCAATTGTTTAGAAATTTTATCATCATCATAGTGGTTTTGCTCAGAACAGTATTCTTCTTTCTTCTCTAACTAAAAAGTGGCTAAAATATAGGAGCAGAAACAACTCATGTGAAGATTCAAGGATCTGATGACAGATTAAAAAATTACTCCCTGTAAAATGAGTCATCCATGTTAGTATAGAATGAAAAAAAAAATCATCATTTCATTTCTATTAAAAATATTAATAAAACATTGGTGGTGAATGTAAAATTAAACTTTCTGCAAAAATTTTCATTAACTGTTTTGGCATTTCCATGCATCTTCTATCCAAATTCAATGTATGTTGCTTTTTTTAAATGTAAAAAATCCAGAAATCAAAATTTTTTCTATGTTCCAGATGAAAGAACATTCATTTACCTCTTCTGAAACATTCAGCCTTCAATATAAGATGCAGCAGAACATGGCCTTTTAACACTGGCTTAGATGGGGCTTTTCAGAGTGCAAGACACACAAACAAAGAGAGGATCCAAAGAAAACCATTATGGGAACTGTACTATGGTTCTAATGACAAAGATCACTAATCACAATGGACACACATTGAGAACACTATTAAATATACAAAGTAATATTCTAATGCTTCATCACATTCTGCTCTAACGACAGAAGATTCTCCTGAATCTTGAGTGTACTGAAATACTCAGAAAAGATGGGGCCAGCAGAATTCAGGAGATGGGAAAGAGAAGGTTTTTATTGTAAAATAACACTATGAAAGAAATAACTTTCTGCACTGTCTTGAACCAATTCCTGCACCAATAATTTTACCCCTACTACAGTGCACTTTTTCACCAGGAAAAAAGAAAGCAGCCAGACATGGCCAGACATTTGCAGTGGGATTCAAAAGCAACAGGACTCCTCCTCATATACCAGAAACTTTCTTCACAATCACCTTGAATAATAGTTAAGGCCCATAAAATTGAAGAGACTAAACGTATCATTTATGAGCTGAGAGGATTTCACAGGTTTTGTGTGTTAGAAATAAATTTCTCCAAGCCTTTATTTCAATATCTGAAGCACACAAAAAAAAATAAAAAAATAAAAAAAAAATAAAGCAGAGTGGTTCAAGTGCTGACAATTGCCTAAACATCACATTTGAATCTTGCATCAAGACAAAAACTTTATGATTTCTTTTATTTTTATTTAGGACTTTTCTGCCACAATAGCTCCACAGACTTGCAGAAATCATGCTATAATCAGACATATTTTAAAACAAGAGGAGAAAATTTTAAAATTATTTTAAGGTTTTTTTCCTCCAGATTTCCTAATTTCCCTGTTTAAATGAGGTCTTAGAACCATTAGTATAATCTGTGACACTACCAAGCATGAAGTCTGTAAAAGACTTCTCTGTCATCAAGCTCTTCTGAAATGGATGTTGTATGAGAAATGTTGGTACCAGCANTAATATAAAAAATATAATATATATGTTATATTATATACCTATTACAGGTTTCTACAAGCAAGCACCACAAAGCAAGGAATAATGGAAAAAAAAAGGAAAAGGGAGTAAATTGAGGAAAAAGAAAACTGTAAGCTGGCAAAGGTGAAGAATTCAGTTTCTTCTCACAGAATTGTCTCTTTTGCATTCAAAACGTGGAGCTTCAGCCAGAATGCTTATTACGAGTAGCCGTGTTTTTGATTTCAGAAGCTCCTGCACCTAAACACATCTGCATCTTCCTAGGATTATATATGATATATTCCACAGTGCCTTTCACAGATGCAGATCTAAGTATCACTTCAGCCCTTTTTTACTGAAAAGCAGCACAAAATGAAAATCTCACGGAATTCAGGTACTCTACTTTTTCATGCTTTGTCTTCTGAGACCTTTGCATGAATAATTCATTAATGGGCAAGTGAAAAAAAAAAGAAAGGGAAAAGGTATAAGAGCTTTCTCCTATCATGTACAAAGTGTAGAAGAGTGAGTTTTCAGAACAAAACCAGCTCCTCTTTCTAAGTACATGCATATTCATAACAGCACAGAGGGAAAAGACAAGGAACAGTACAGCTGGTATCTTACATTTCTGTGGGGATTCTGTAACAAGCACAGCTCATCTTAAGACCTGAAATCGTATTGTGGAAATGTAATGACAATCCTAAACTGTCGGGTTCTCTGCTATTTTGCAGAAATTCCCCAAGCTAGCAGAGTCCTTTTCCACGCCCGAGATGGAAGAAAAGAGCAGAAACTCTTCAGGTCTCGTTCTCGAGGTTGTTTATTCTCTNAAATCTAAAAACCACAAGGTTCCTCCATCTTGGCAATACCCACTCCCCTGTAGCAAAACCCTAAAACTACTTTTACACTCTGTAACAGACTCACTACTGCTCTATTTAAACTCATGTGACTTGTAATTCTTCTTTTAAGGTTGGCAATCATTCCCACGGGCTAAAATCCAAACCACAGGTGTTTTGGGCTCTGTGCCAGGGTCTCTGAGACCCCTGCCCAGGTCCCTGAGCCTCCAGGGCAGCCGGAGGCGAATCTTGTGTTCCCACACTAAATGTACCCAGGAATTGATGTATTGGGTTCAATTAACTTCTCATAACATAACTGGAAAATTTGACTGTGATGGGGGCTCTGATTTGGGCTAGGAAAATCATGGGAGCACTTAGAAAGGTGGCTGTGCTTACTCTCTAGTGACTTTGCTATGTGCCTGTCCCTGGCACCTGCAAGTGTCACTACAAAGCAGACTGGAGAACACGCAGCTCGCCAAGTCTCTCCTAAAATAAAACCTCACCTGTTTAGGAACCTGCTGCAAAAGCTGCACATCCTCATACCTTGCTGAAGCTCTGGGTAGCCACAAAACACTCAACAACTATGGGATGTTCCCAGTGTGGGATGCTCCAGCAATCTCTTAAAAGAGTGGGGGTGCTGGGCTTGTCCAAAGACACCGATGAGGTTGAGGGGAAGCTATCCCTCTTTTTTCCAGAAACAAGTCCTCAGAATGTCATGCAGAAGTACTAAGGAAATGAGAGGAGGAAGGAAAAAAGAGGTAGCTCTGAATAAACCTCACCTCTTCTGGTTTCTGCACCTCATAGCTTTTTTGGGGAATAAAAAGAAAAAAAATACTTAAAAAAAATAAGTGGAAACTTACAATGACTACACTTTCAAGTCTCACACAGAAAAGTGACAAAGAAGAAACCTTAAGCACTCTGTGGTCTCATTTTGAAAAACTGACAGGTTGGAAAAACAGGCTAGAAAGAGGAACTTAACTGATGGAAATTTGAACAATGAGGGCTGGAGACTTGCAATGAAATATACGACAATACGACACCAGTGTAGGCAAAAGTGTACTTTGAAATACAATAAAATTCATGGCAAAGGACTGCAATATTCATGGTGGGTAAGGAAAGGAGAAGAACATTAAAAATATAGTTTCCAACTTTTTTACTTTCTGACATACTTGCAGTCATCACCAGGCATAAGCAATACTGCATAAAAGGAGTCATTAAGAATAACAATCCTACTAATTTAATTAATATTGCATCTCTTATTTTTTTCTTTATTTAAAGAAATTTAACTACATAGGAATCAGAGCTCTTAATATATTATAAGGAGGATTAATTAGCATCACTTCTTCTTCCATTTTAGTTGCAAGTTTTCACCTCTGTAACACTGATAGTAGTTTCTTAAGAAGTCCCCTTATAGCAGCTTCCCTTACCAGTGCTAAGGGTGAAAAAAGGCTTCTGTAAAGCACTGACGTGGAAAGTTCAAAACAATAAGAAAATAGCATATTTTAGAAAACCAAACAAAAACCCCAACACAATAACTAGAGGGAAAAAAAAAAAGGAAAACAAAACCAAAATGTGTGCCACTGCCAGTGGAAACGGAGAGCTCAACATTTAATTAATCCATTTTCATACTTGCCTACCATTTGTATTCATTGTTTCGTTTAGGTTTTTTTCTTTCCTATATATAATTACAACATCAACCAAGCTTGTCTTTTTCCTGGCAGGTGGATGTCTTCTTCTTACCCCTTCCTTCCAGCTCAGAACAATGTTGGTAAAGATTAATGCAAAAAAATTCTCAATATATAGGATGTCTTGATAAATGAAAGAATAACATCATAACAAATTTAAGGAAATAGTTTTCTTTTGAGAAAGTTATTACCTTAAGCAGATCTAGATTTTATACTGCATATGCCATTGACACACAAATATCAGACACCAACTAATATTTCTTTTTGCCAAGAAATAACAGCACTCAACAATATCAAAGCTATCTTTGAAAGGAAGATATAAAACTCAGTCATACTGCCTTTATACTCCCAAAGAGTATTCACAGTATTATTTTTTTCCTGTGATCCCAGTAAGTTTTGTGACATAGCTATTTATGGACCATGACTGGATGCATATTTAATGTGCTAAGCAATCCATCTTATTAATTGCAGAAGTTGTAATCCATCTTTCTTATGGCAAAATGTTAAATATCCTTCAGCCATGGTACTTTGCTAATACCAGCCTTTGTCACACCTGTTCCAAGTATGCAATTGTGTCCCATCTACTCTGCCATTCAGAGCTAGGAAAAGGAAGAAAACTACCCTGGGGCCTTGTAAAAGCACATACTGCACTGTCAGCTAAAATGTCTGATATTTTTACCTGAAGACATTATTTTGTAGTTGATATTGCAACTAAAAACTATGAAAGAGGTAAAGGAGACTCTAAGGGATATGGCAGTGCTAAAAAGGAAATTCCTGTTTAGAAGAAACATAGCTTAAACAATATAATCAACTGTTTTCTTTCTATACAAAGTTAAAAATAACAATCCAAATGTACTGACCACATGTTGCTGGCTAAGATCTGAGCTCCTGATAATTCATTAAGAATAACAGTGAGTACTTCACTGGGTAACTTGGAGCCAGCTCCAGGCTTAGACAGATCAGGCAGATGCCCGAGACAGCTTTAGGTCAGGGCAGGACAGAGCCCGGCCAGCTGCCAGGTTTTTAAATGCATGAACTTTTTGTTTAAATTCATAAAACTGGCACTCCTCCTTGGCTTATTCAGATACTGCTTTCTGCTGCATAATCCACATTTCTTCCCATTTGGATTTTAAGTCTGGCCTAGTTAGTGATATCATTGCTAATGACTCTCCAGTCATGGTTCTTCTGCATACATTTTCTTTACTCCTATTTTTGGGCTTCCTACTTCCTTGAAAATATCTCCTCATGCCAAGATCAATCTACTTCAAAACAATTGTGAACCATCATTTTGGTTCATATTAGTCACCTCCAATATTGACAAATAAGTGAATTTGCAGACTGTGAATCCTTCGGAGAGGAATTTTGTCAAGTCTAACCTACAGAACATCGACGTATTTTGTACATTAAAAGATCTATGAAAAGACAAATCCAGCCTGAACTACTTTTCTGCAACAGCAGGAGGAAGTCACTAATGTGATTCTCTGTCAAGAAGCACATGCCAGTGTATAAAAACCAGGCTCTTATATTTTAAGTTTCTTTAATTATCTGCCTGCTACAAAAAACCTACACACTTTATATGCCTCATTCATTTCTCCCTTATCATGTGCTCTGGCTGTTCTTCCCCTGCTGTCCAATGCTCCTGGCATTTTTTTCCAGTAGTCTCCCCAGACACTTCCTTCTGCCACCAAATCCCATGGCCTTAAGAGAGGTGTGCCGTGCCCCCTTCTGCTCCTTAGGGTCTGTGAGGAAGCTGCCCAGGGCTGGCAGTTACAGTGCAGGACCTCTGGGAGCCCAGGGTACACTGCAATGCCTACAAGGGTACTGGAAATCTCTGTTTAAGTGACTAAATCCCGTTCCCAAAGCCAGGTTTTTTTTGCTCTGGACAGCAGACACATATGACACCCCAGTGGCATGCTTCCCATTTGAGACTGTGTGCATAAATCCCATGTATTCTGGCAATATGATGTCCTTTAAATGGTTCCTCACCTGTTTTTTCAGGATGTGTGCCTTTTCAAAGCTGAGGAATCATACTTCCAGTAAAGGTTTAAATGCTAACTTTGATGCATAAATAGCAAAGCCAAGCTGGGCAGAGCAGAAGAGCAGGTCCTTTTGGTTCAGTGAACAGATGCTGCCCCATCTCACTGGGATCTCTTTTCTGGGTATTGCACAATCATATGTGACTCTGGGATATACATCTGGAACTTCTGGTCCCTATCTTTTGTCTCCTTCATGTTTTTATCTAGACCACACCAATAGCAAAACACTTTTAATTATTCCAAAGGTAACTATTAAAATGCAGTGTTTCAAGATTTGAAGCCTCTTCATTTTCACTTGAGAACATATTAGCACATAAATATACAGGGACTGAAGAGACAGAATGCTAGGAAGCAGGAGTATGTTGGAGTCTTGCTATTAATTATTACTCTGTAAAAGAGTGCAGAAAAAAACTCAACAAAATGTGCCCATCTACATTTAGCCCTGGGACTGTGGTGGAGACACACGGAGGAGGGGTCAGAGACACTCACTCATCAGCAGGCTCCTGCAACACCAATGTCTTCATTAAAAGTAGCAACTCCAAGGAAGGAAACACTGGTCTGTGGGATTCGTTTAGGGGACAAAAAATGGAAAGATGGAAATAGAAGCAAATGAAGAGACAGAAAGCCTGAGGATCTCTCATCTTTATGCCCCTCTGAAAGAAAACAATGGAGCTCTGAAACTTATTTCTCAACATGTGTGTGCATGCATGAGGAGGGAGCAAAGAAGCAAAGAGAATTCAGAAAACTAAAACAGAGCAAGGAAAAAAGTCTGATAATCTTCAAATGAAACAAAACAGTAAAATAAATTTTCAGCCAGAATCATCTCCCTGGTCCCAGGTAATGCAATATTCAGCTTAGACTCAGTCATTTTTCAAAAACACCAGTACTTTGGTGTGAAGCAACAGCAAGACAACCTGATTCTTCCAGTCACACAGCCATCAGCCTCATCCTTTTTCCTGACCTTCACGGAATTCATCAGCACATTAATCTGCCCACCAGATCAGTTTCTGCTTAAGCACATGAGTATGATTAATTAGCAAAGGAAGGGTCAAGGAGAACTCAGTCACAAAAGCAATCAGGAAAATACATCTAAATAAACGTGACTGCTGTGGGAAAGGAGAGGTGAATTGCTGCGTGCACTACATGATTCTAATTTTCTGTTTGTACCAACTCCCACCACCCTCTTCCCCTAGATGGGAAGCCACAAAAAGTGTGACCCAGAAACCAGGCAGACACAATGAATGTACCTAGAAGGGCTGTGTTTCATTTCCAAAAGGCTGCAGGCACATTCCTCATAGAGCTGTATATGTGAAGAGTATTACACAAGGAACAGAGACCAAATTTGGGGAATTTTTTTCCAAAATTCATTACTGGAGTTATATATCAAAGCACAGAAAAAGCAGTTTCATAGATGAGCACATCAATTATATAATTATACTGCTGGCAGCAGTTCAGCCTCTTCTGCTTCCACTGTATTTATATTCAGTTTATGTAAAAACTTTCTGTACACATATGCATATTTCTCCATGCATTTCCTATTCATAATTGCTGTTTACTTTATGTTGTTAGCTTTTGCACTCACTTGCCTGTGACCTTTTTGCTTTTTAAAAAAAACAAGCAACAAACCCCACCAAGAGAAACATTTGCAGAGTGTTTAAAGGAGAACCATCTATTCAAGGAAGAAACTACCATGTATGCAAAGCAGTGTGGTGGCAAACACATGAAATGATTAGGTATTCATGTTCTGTAACTCCCTTTGCATTTAGCTTTTGAAGAAGGGAAGCAAAATAGAAAGGTGATAATTCTGAGGATCACTCCCAACACAGAATAAAAATGAAACAAACCCAGCTTTTGCAGACAGATTTTTCTCATTAAATCCTTTTCTTCCCCTAGCTTTGACACATCACACACCTCAAAGACTCCAGTCAGAGGACACAAAGCCCCTCCCTGGTGCTCAGATTTAGGGAACAGTGACGAACTGGAACCTCTCTGCCCCTTCATTCCCTCCACACTGCATCTGAGCAGATCATTCTTTCAGTGGCTGCTTTTCAGGCAGTCTTTCCCAACAATGCTTTTTTCTGGCAGAGGCAGTGGTCGGTTCATCCAAGCACCAGGAAAATAAACCAGCAGTTAGGCAAAAATGTGAGTGCAGCTGGCAGAGCAGCAGCAGAAAAAGCAGGCTCATGGCATGCTGTTTGGAAGGCAGTCCTCACAGCTTATGCTACTGTCATATTTAGATTAATGATGCATTTTATTTTCTAAACAAGCTAAAATCCCTCCCTTCTTCCCCTCTTGCTCATACACATACAGATGCTCCCATCACACAAATCTCTCTCCTTATGTACAATTCAGCTACAGCTCACTACAAGCTGATCAAGTTATCTTTGCCACTGAAATGGGAATTCAATCTGAAACAGGCTTTCAAAGAAAGGAAGAGTATTGTCATACCTGACTAATCAATCTTCACTTGTTGAGCAGTACCAAATAATCTCTCTTTAATTCCACCAACTCAGATTAAACCCTTACCCAAAGTGAATGCCTTTCCAAGGAATATGTAACATCTTTTTTGACCAACATCATCTTCATAGAATTTAGAATTCAGACTTGGTTAGAAATATTTTTTCTACTTTCAGAACAGAAGACAAAAAACCCACATTTTCAAAGGATGTCTAATGAAACATTCCACTAACCCTACTTTTGAACTGCTGAATAGACAATGAAATTCAAACATTTCCCAACAGCACAAACACAGAGACAAACAAACCACATGCAGTATCTGAGCCTATTGTCACAGTTGGGCATCTCAATCTGCCAAGAAAGCCTCCTGATTGCACCAGGAGCTCCGTGGAAGTCTGTGAGCTGTGACATGAAAACAGAGGTCCAGGATGAGAGACACCACTCCACCAACATCATCTAAATTGGATTTTTAGTCTGAAAATCTGTGTCGTCACCAGAACTATGTCTTGTTCTCTGTGCACCCTCCTGAAGTACTTAGTTCCCATAATTTCTCAATAATAGAGATAGAGAAGTGACTTTTTTTTTCACTTGAGTGTTAATAAATAAAATTATGTATCTGATTTTCCACTCAGTCATCATCACTGGCAACTGGGCAGTGTGTCGAGTACAACTCCAAGCAGGGAACACTGGCTATCCTGAGAACACATCTCCTTGATTTTTGTTGCTCTGTGAGTTTCCTGTTCCACGTTGCCGCTGCACTGCCCAAACTCTTCAGAGAAATTATCGAAGTGCAAAGTTAACCCATTGAGCAAACTGAGGATCCAACACTACCATCAAATTACCCACCAGTTAAAATCTGACAGCACGTCTTCCATGTTTACAGAGGAGCAGGTTAGATCATTTACTTCTATATAACCAGTTTAATAATGTTTAAAAAGTGTTACAAAACCAGATTATTAATACGCCAAAACCAATTATTCCTCGTCATCAATACATTGTACATTTCTTGTCTAAGTTCTCATCTCGTGTCCTGTCCTGTTGATAATCTTTTCCATATTCATTCTTAATATTAAAAAGTATGGGATATCTCATGAGGAAGCTTAGTTCTAATTTTATGCCTCTGGGGGCTTGCAATCACTCAGGCACTTTACACATTACTCAAATCCTCAGTATGCAACAGAAAGTACTCTGAAAATGGAACAGAGTTATTCCACTGGAAACTCTCCAAAAAGAGATCAGTAAGTATTGGGAAGCTCTTGGTATTCTCTGCACTGGGAAGGGAATGCAGGTCAATTCATCATGACTGCTATGATCTGACAAGTGCTCTTGGTACCCAGGTCTCCACGCAAGCCAGCCTTGCTGCATCCTAAGTAGCAGCTCTCACAGGCAGAACAGGCTCTGCACATTCCATGGACCTGCTGAAACTTACCTGGTCAATATCAAAGAGAAAAGGACAACCTAAGCACTCAAAGAATTCATGACTTGGTGATTAGAGAAATTTTTCAAATAATGACAGGCACCTAGTCAAGTTCATTTTCCAGCTTTCCATCCCCATTCTGGTCTTAAGTGCACTCCCTTTATTTATTTATTTATTTTTAAATTTTAAGTAAACACAACCATCTTTTATCTGCTATCACAAACTCTTCTTGGTATTTTTTTAGACACTTTTGCAACAACAGAGGAAGAAAGTGAGTTTTGCTTATTTATAGGTAGCTGCATTCACCTCTGAGTAGGTGTTGGAGGTTAGGATTTGTTCCTTTTTTAATTTTCTCTCTCTTAGGGAATTTTTCTCCCATTTCTTGCCTAAGAGACCAGAACAATAAATGCTAAAGAGAGACAAAGGATGTGGCCAAGGATGGGTTTGTGGTTTTGATGGGTTGAGCTGTTTCATGTTGCTGCTGTTTGTTTTCTTGCCTTGTTCTATATATATTTATACAAACAAACAAATAAATAAGTTCCAGTAAAGACCTGTTATTCCTTTCCCCTTAACTTTGCCTGAAAGTGCTGTAATTTCAAAGTTATAATAATTTGAAAGGAAGGGGGTCATATTTTCCATTTCAAGGGAAGTTCCTGCCTTCCTTGGCAGGCACCTGTCTTTCAAACCAAGACAGCAGGTTCAAGTGAAAATGATTCCATTGCTCGTTTAACCTGCTTAATAGGCCTGAATCAGTGAGCATCTCTCTACAGACAAATAATGCTAAGGAAAAAAACACACACATGCATGGGGAAAAGGTGACATTCAACCCAAACAGCGAAAAGGACTCGCGAGAAAAACTTCAAATTTAAAATGCTTTTGTTGCTCAGGGTTTGATTTTAATAAACTTCAGGTAATGCTTTCCAGGGGAAGGCAGCCTGGGGACATGCTCTAGCATAGCTCAGGGTCAAAATCATTCTGATTGTTGAAACACTCAAAACTACACCCTTAATTTTACACTTAATTTTCCCAGAGATAAACATCTTTGTTAATAGTTCTGAAATAACAAGAAATGAGCTTCTGAGGATCAGGGCTAGTCTGAAATAGATAGATTTGTGACGTGCCTTTCAAAGGTCCTGAGCAGTCACTACTTTCACTAATAGAAGAGTTGCAATTTCTTAGCATCCCTCAAAAAAGACCAAAGTTAAATTCCTGAAGGTCATAGCCATTAATGACTTGCTATTTTTCATATAAAATTAGAGTTTACATAATAAAGTAAATCTCATTATGGACATAACCTGGAGCAGTGAAATGCAACAAAACAAATTTACAACATGGTTAAACTAAGCAAATGAAATTCCCACCTATACAAAAGGACGTGTGCTTAAAATGTAAGGTTTGTTGCATTTACGTTTTTCTTTTAAACCACCATTGAACAACTAGAGAAAACTACCAAACTTTTAGCTGAACTTGGCCTCAACAAAATCAAAATAATTCAGACACCTCATTACTTGATTCCAGTTCCATAGGACAGAGCAGAGAGTGTTCTTGATGAGTCGGTTCAGCACTGACCAAAAATAACATTTATTATTAGCATAAACAGGTTCAGCCCCCACAATGGGCCATTTCATGACCTGTGGTGATAATATGTGCTGCATGTGTCTAACTTCCCCTTCTAAGGGATCACCAAGGAGAGCTGCAGTGTCCATTGGGAACAGCACGCCCTGTTCCAACAATCCCCATTCTCCCTAGAAGATTCAAGAATAAATTCTTGCTTCCATGGGTTTTAGGGAGGAACAGCCTGTACAAGAACCTACTGTGTAACTAGAAAACACACATTTATGTCAACAAGTTTGGGTTACAGGTTTGGGAGGGTTTTTATTTCTCCTGAAGCTCTCTGTGCTGACATAACTCACTGTTATTTTAGCTGCTCCTGAAAGACATCATCAGTAACTTTCTGTGACACATTTGGTGTTTGACTGGCTCTTTATCATTTTTTGTTCAAATTCTTCAAGTATATTCATTTCTTGAGAGCCCCAGATGGGGGTGGAAGAAGGATTGTAAATCTGCAGCAGGTTTTGCCCTCAACTTCACTTGCATTTTTCCCAGTAATTTTAGACTGGGTGCCAGTGAAACAACACAGTCAAGCCAGGCAGCAATTACTATGGGACATGTCAAACACTCATTTTGTGAAAAACATATCCTGCTCTCAAATTGATTTCTCTATTGTAGGAGTTCTACCCCTCCCACATGTCCCTCCCCTGATAGGGGAGGCCTTTTTCAGAAGTCCATGTTAAGTAGAGGTAAAGAGGACTCTTGGTTGTTCTCATTTTCCAGGTTGTTTATTCTTTCTTTATCAACAATTTCTGCACACCAGGCTTTACATCAGCCTGGTGGAAGGGAGAAAAGACACCAAAAAGCCCAAAAGCCTTGAACACACAGAATCAAGGTTCTCTGAAAGATAACTCATCCAATTATCACGACAAATACACATTATTTCTACTTTTCTACCAATTAGTAACTAAATTTCTATTCACATATAACAGTGCACTGTGGCAAATTCCAACCAATCACCCTGTGACAGCAACACTGCAGGATATGAAGTAAATGAAGAAGGAGGAAGAAGCCTAAAAATCACAAGGATCCTCCATCTTGTCTTCACCTACTTACCATTCTAACAAACCCAAAAATCTACATTTCTCACCCTTTGATAAATTACATATTAAGCTACTATCTAATTTACTTTCCTGATAATTCTGTCTCATCCCAAAGCCTAGGAAGCCCTCTCCATGGACAAAGGTTAAAAACAGATCCTTTAAAGCATGCAGAGAATTCTCTGCATTCTGGGTTCCAACATCTATCAATAAAATACTATTTGTCATTAGGTAAACAAAATGAAAAAAAGCAGCTTCTCTGCCCCGAGCCTTGTTTTAAATGCCTGAAAGGACCATTTCTCAGAGAAGTCACCACTCACTCCAAATTCTGACTGTACTAACCTGAAGCACAAAATGAAGCACTCATTTTTGTATCTCACTCCATCAGTGAGCATTTTCTCTACATTCTAACAATCAACTAAAGTGAAGAGATAGACAGGATCTTTTTATGGCAAGGGAGCAAGTGCACTGGCATTCAGACAGCAAAGCTTAATCTGGAATTAAACTCTGCGAGCGTGCCTTAAATGCCACTTCCACTGCTCATTCACTTTATTTTCTCCAAAGGTTTTTCCTCTGAAGCAAATATAATATGATTTGGAATCACCTACCAGCGTGTCAGAGCTGGAGTTAAGTGCACTTGTTTTGCATTGGTTTTTTTGCTGCTGTTAAGATGTGTTCCGATCATTCCAGGGCTAACTAGTGAAACCATCCCAAAATAGCACTGTCAAGAGCTTACAAGGGCAGACGGTCACCTCGGCAATAAAAACGACTTTTTCAAGAGCATTTTGGGTTGAAACAGAATTCTCAATTTGTGCTGCACAAAGCACTTAGTTTGGTTTGGAGCCACAGGTGCTCAGCACCTGAAAAAATCGTTCCAGCTAAACATGAGGGGGAGGGAGATAGCGCGTCTTTCATTACCCGATTAAATGGCACACAGGAAAAGATCAACAGTGCTGTCAGACAGCTGAATTTCATTTTAGTTTGTGATTAAAATATATCCAACTGTTATTTTTATCACAGAGCCCAGATATGGATTATTTTTTCAGGTCTGGATTTGACGAAATGTCTGATAAATAATACTCTTACATACTTTAATCTATTAGAGCTATGTATTATTTTGTAGCTATTACATCTCATGTATTTTTCAAACAGATAGATCAAAAGATGGACATGCATGGAAAAAACTGTGATGATTTAATCTATACATATTTTTAAAATTTTTAAAATAGAAAATGCTCAGCAAATCATATACTTGCATGAACACAACAAGGCTGCAAGGCTATAGAAATGTATATTCCACAGTAGGCAGATGAGATTTCAGGACAAATTGCTTTTTTTGGCTATTACAACAGAAATATATCCCAATGCTAATACTAACATTTCCAGCTGCAGCGACAGATTTTTATTTTTTTTTTTTTTACAAACAGCTTTATTCTGCCAGGAATTCCAGAGGAGAGAGACAGATGAAGCTTTAACTTGTTGTTTTTAACTTGCACATGAAATTTTCTTAATCTGTAAGCAAAATTTTGACATGTCACGTTTAGCAAACAAGCAGATGAACGAGGCGAGCTCTGCTCCAGCTGTCAAGTCTTGGTGCACCTTCAGAGCTCTCTCATCTTCACACTTTGAAGGACAACTGTTCACTGCCACAATAATAGACACGGGCTCGAGCACACAGGCAGCCACAAGTGAACTCACTACTGAGAGCCAATTAATATCTCCGTGCCAGCTTTTCAGATCCTTGCAGAAAACCACGACAGGCACGACTTAATGTGACTGTACACGGGGAAGATGTGACTGTAGAAGATATTGCAGCAAAGCAGCTTCACACAATAGACTTCCTCTGAAAGGCACATGAAATATTTCCTCTGCCTATCTCTGACTGCACACCAGGCACTGGTGTGTTTCTGGGGCTGAGCCACACTTGGTCAAACTCAGGACTATGATTAAATGGAGATAGAAACTGAGTATTTTTAAATGCGCAGCTTTCAAGAAAAGAACTTCATCTTTTAAAATTGCACAGATTTAAGTATAACAAATTAACTGATCTGACTAAAAGAGCAAAGTTTTTGCACAAGTAATACAGGAAGTTGCATGAACTTATAAATATAAAAAAAATAATGGAACTCAATTGTGATTCCAAACTATTACAACATGGAATTACAATGGTAACACTTTCTTTTCAGAAACTATATTTTAAAAAATATTTTAGCTGTGTTTAAAATATTTAGCTGATATTTCATGTATCTAAAACAGATACATAAGACCTGGCAGCTGTTTTTTTAACTTTAATTCATGAACATTCTTTTTTGAGGATCTATTTGCAAAACAGATATTTTCAGGGTCACGTATAAAAGGTAGAAAAGTTTACTGACTTTGCCACCAGTTACATGATTTTTCCAGCAAAGTAATTGCTTTCAGAAATACAAGAAAAATGCCAACTGAAATTTTATTCCCACAATTAGGGCTAACAGAATTCTTCCAAGATACTCAGTACTCTGATCTAAGGTATTTCAGAAACATTAATACATGGAACAAGACTATTTTTCTTTAGCTAATCATAAACCATCATTTCTAAAAAACCACAGAACTCTCAATTAGCCAGGTGGGACTTCCACCCATTACCAAGAGAAATTAAGTCCTTGACTGACACTAAGAGTGACAACTTGAAGCTTAAAAGACACATTTCAAAAAGTTACAAAAAATAAATAGAGGGGGATGAAGGGAAGTTCCTTGTCCACCCTATTTTACAGACAGCACAGTGCTGCAACCAGCACTGTAGTTCCAGGCAACATGCAAAGGACTTCTGTGCCACAGGCTGAATTGAGCTTAAACACATTCACCCAGAATACAGAAACTGGAATTGTAAGATGTTATAATTGGAGTTCTTGTTCATCTAAAATGAAAACCTATTTCACTCTATTGAATTCTGACAGTATGACATCTGCATGTACAGGGAGGCTGACAGCTGTAATGGCAGAACACATCTCGGAGCCCTCCACCTCTGCACTATTGTGTCATTGCCATCTTTTCATATTTCACAGGGAAATTCAATCTCATTTTTCTCTTACTAACAAGTGTGTGATGTTATATTTACAAGCACTGCAGAAAATGAGGTGTTTGAGATTGCCCTACTCTGGTATTTTAGACAGAGGAGCTGCTATTTAGGATTCTGCTTTCACTCCATGGAAATGCAACTTGCAGCACTTTCTCCCTTGCCTCCCTTCCAGAGGTTTCTTTGTGAGGACCTGACTGCAGTCCTCAGTGAGGACTTCAGTGGAGCTAGACAAGATTCTCCTGAGGCATGAGTTGCACTGCTTGTGTTATACATCTGTTTTCTAGGTGAGTATTCCCTAAGCCGGCTTGTGGGAGGAAGGCCAGCCCCGGTTTGTTACTGGGTATTGACCATACCAAAGCTAACGTCTGCACACACAGAGCAGAACCTCATTCCACAGGTCTAGGCAATGAACAGGTACTCCATTTCAAAATATTGATAAAAATACCACTTAAAACACTTGTAGCAAATACTTACCACAAACTATATTTCAGCTTCTCTAGACTATCAGCTTTTCTACTGAGCGTTATCAAACATTGCAATGAGATAGTCCTATATCAGGCCATAAACCCATGATATTTTTGCTAGATCAGAAGCATTCAGCTGGGAAAATGAGAATGAACAGAAGTAAAATCACCCTATCAAATAAAATCAATTCATCAAACCATGGTGAAACAGGAAAGACCTTAGGAAATACCATAATCTACTCATGGTCTGGTGACAAACCTTGTCTTGACAAACATTTCAAGTTTTTCCCATCATAACATTTTCTGCCACATCTCCCATTCCTGTATTTCTCATTCACTTCTTTTTCCTGTTACATTTTCTTTCCTTGGCAGCTCCTGCACTAATCTTCTGGCTCTCCAAACATCTGTAGGTTTTTGTCATTTCTATTTCTATTTCCTCTTTTGCAGCACTCATCCTGTTTGGAGCTCTGAATAGCTCCAGAACATGCACGCCTGCCTTTCCACAAGATTGTTCTCCCGGCATTAACAGATGAAGCACAATGTTGGCAACCAGCCCCAGATGAGTCAACGAAACCGTGTGAAATGATGGCACAGCACATGCAATTCTGAGACAATGTGCTACACAGTGAGGAAACCTGAAAACTTGGCATTAGCCCCCTGCAGAAGGCTTCTTGTCAAAGGCCCTCAAACAGGAGGAGTGCACTTGCATCAGTGACCAGGCTGACTTGTCCTATGCCCAGCCTTAGAAACAAGTTGTCTTTGACATGAGGTGGGACCATTTCTCTGTGCCAGAGAAAGACATCCCAAGCCAAGGTATGTGTACTGGACGCTCAGCTGCACTCCTCAGGGAGTTTAAACAAACAAAATAAGCAACTGGCTTGAGCTGTAAACTGTTCTCTGACAAGCAGATAGCACAACTGTAAATGATGCCTTTGATACATATGGCACTCAGAAAACTAATGCTGAAAGCAGAGTAAGATCACAGAAAGTAATTTAATTAGTCTTGATTAAAGCCATTTAATTAGTTACCATGTTTTATATTAATGTGGTAACTAATTGTTTTTCTTCTAGAGACACAAAGAATGCATTTTTCTTGCATTAAGATAAAGTAATTGCATAGTGACTATGCGCTTCCTAACAAGATTCGGTGATAATAAGTTTTTTTACTAACACTGCTTTCCAGGTGGTGATGGAGAGCCTCACAATAAGTCTATACCGATACTAAACTCTAGTACCAGCTTTTTAACTCCTCATCCATCTTCATTAACCTAAGAGGCATCTGATCCCACTCTGTAACATGTATTAAAAGCAATATTTAATGAAGGTGGCTTCTATTCTCCGTTGTCCATCACAGACCTTTGTGTAAGTTTTCCTAATATAAAAAGGCCCCTTCTTTAAATGCAAAGTGAGTACGTATTTTAAATGTGAAATATGTACTGGACCCTGTGGGAGACCCAAAAAGCCAAAGAAATAACAATCCATGTTTATGCAATACTAAGACCAAGTGCTCTGATGCCACACAGATCTTCTGCTTTACTTGATGACTATTCAAATGAGATGTGGAAGCATATTAAGTTCCATTTTTAGCATATTACATCTCCCATCTACAAAACAGAATAAAAATCTTTTCATTTGTTGAGAAAAATGCATTCCCACTCTTACTGTAATCAGTGAATACCTTCACATTTTATCTCTCAAATGCTACAATCTCTACCTTTGCCAAGTCTGCTACAAATAATTAACTATTAATGAATCACAATACATCTGTGATAGGGAGACAGCACAGGATTAAAAATGTCCAGAATCCTAACCACAGACAGGTTTATTCACCAAGTCTTATTCACAGAAGTCATATTCAAAGTTGAATAGCTACTTTAGGTTTGAGTTCTGATTTGTTTGCAATGATTTAATTTCAGTTCTATTAAGTCACAAGAAAACACACAGAGATGTGAAAAATGATAAGGAGAAGATTCTGTTCACAGCCTAGACAGTGTGATACAGATAAAAACTTAATTAGCTAATTCATTGTCTTTGAGAGATGTGCAGCTGGGTATTCATGAACTAGACTGGTCAGATACAGCTCCATAAAAAACAAGATCTACCTTGATTTTAAAGACTGAACTATATCAGTTTGGGTCTTTGCAGAAGAGAAAGCCAACAACTCCAAGTTACAACTAACCTGGACTTTGAGTTTCAGGCTCCATACAATCTTGACATGATTTGCAATGTTCAGTTTCTGCTATTAGGTCTGAAGAGCATCTGATGATCTGAGAGGCTTGTGACTATAAGAGCAGAAAAGCATAATGGTTCTTTGAAGCTGCAGTGGTCAAGTAGGTCATTATATACACAAAAGAAATGTTGAAAAAGCCTGCTTCTAATTTTTCATTGAAGTCATAAAGGACAGAAGTGAGATGCACAGAGAGAAAGATGCAGCTCTTAGCCTCGATGAGAAAAATTTCCTTGAGAAGAGTTGCACTTCTAGCTCCTTCACATCTGACATGAGATGACCAGTCATGGAGCAGTCACATGAAGAATGAGCATGAACTTTGTATGTGCTCCTGGAAATTATGAACATCCTCACCACCACAAAGAAGCCACAGGCATGTGTTCACAGATTTTCCAGTGTAAGTAATTGCTCTTCCCTGACCTCAGCTGTCTTTCTTTGACAATCTCCCCCCGCCCCTTAAAACATTTTAGATAGAAAGATGGACATTCTGCATTTTGTTCCACTACATGTCAGACACTACAGCAGCTTCAAGAAGATGCGGTGACTGAAACTGTGCAAGAAGACCAGAGATCACCCTTGGGAAAACCACTAATTAAACATGATCAAGCATGGCTAAGAAAGAGAAAATGCATACCCTGGAACAGTGTGGCTGTGACATGACTTGAGATCATAGCCAAAAGAGAGAGGAAGGAGGCAAAGTGAGGGTGAGCTGCTAATGAGATAGGAGGTCATCAAGGATATGATAGCTGCTCTACAGGAAGAGATGGCTCTGGGGGAAAACAAGCAACATCATCGAGCCAGCCAACCCACAGGGCATGCCAAGACCTGGAGAGTGAGAAGCTGCAGCTGATGTGACAGAAATGCTGTCAAAAACCAGTAAGAACAGCCTAAGGATGTATGGCAGGAAATGATTGTGTCTGGAAACAACTGACTGAGGCTGGAAAGCTGGGGCACACACATTACACTGACAGTCCCATTCCCACAAATAAGTTATTTACACTAATTCCAGGCCCTTGGTCCTTTAACAAAGATATCAGATGGTTTTCTGTACCCCCAAACCATTTCAAACAACACTTCAGTGCATAAAGGATACAGTGCCTTCCTCTAAACTGGAAGCTGAATCCAGGAATGGGAATCCTTTCCCAACTGACCTCAGATTAGGAAGCTGCTAAGGGGCTTTTGAGCTTTGTCTGCACACCACTTGCTCTTTTTTGCAGATAGTGCAATAAAAACAGCTGCACTTGATGCTCAACATAAGACTTAATCCATATGCAGTTCCACCCTCTGCTTTTTTTTGGGAACAAGGCCATTTTCCAGCATTATGGCCCTCCTCACCACGGGCTGCCGTTCCAGTCACAGCACTGCCACTCATCGAGGCTTCAGCCAGGCCAGTGTGGAATTAAGGGATTGCAGGGTGAATCAGGTCTGATAGGGTCCAGAAAAAACACCAAGACTAGTTTCTTTCTTAATTTTAAAGAAGTCTTTTTGAAATCAAACTACTTTTGAAGAGCTAAAAGGGAAGCAAACAGCAGTATGGGAGTGGGAAACAAGCAGCTTGAAGAAAGACAAGGAAGGAAGAGAACAAGAGAGAATGGGGCACAATTCCCTTCTTCACTGCTTTTCTGTAGAGCCTCCAAAGGCCATTAGCTTAAAAATTGACAATCAGCACCTGGCTCCTTACAGAGGGAAGTTTTATGGAGTGTACAAGAGGCTGTTTTAGAACCTGAGGTGGTTTCATTCATGTCACAGAATGTATTAATCTCCCCTCCTCAAACTCAGTGTGCTGAGTAGTTCTGATCAGGAAGCAGATTTGTAATGCTAATAATCCTGCAGTTCCTTTGATGTGATCCCAATCTAGTAATTGAACCTGTTAAAAGTCACAGAAAATACTTGGCAATCATTGAGCTCAATTAAATCACTGCATTTGTATTTTCCAATGGGTTTAAAGTAACAAACTGCACAAGGCAAGGCAGCTTTGTGACACACGCTGCAGAGGAAAACAAAACAAAACCAAACAAAAAAACTCCTCTACTTTTAACCTGGAGCCATTAAGCTTTCATTTATAACCCTCCCAAAGAGACCTGCAGGCATCCTCACACCCAGTCATGATCTCTGTCCCAGCAAAAATTAAAGCTTAAAATTAGCTATCCTGGGTGACTTCATGTGTACCAGGTACACTGCACAAGTAGCAGGGTATCTGCAGATGAAACACCATCCAGTGGCTGGGATGTAAAAGAAAAAAAGAAGTGTTTTATTCAAATATTGTATTTAATATCAAATCTATTATTCCAGTGGGAGGGGAGAGGCATAAGCAAAGACATTTGGTCCAACAATAGTTTGATGTCAGCATGTTTAATGTAAATTGCCTGGATTATTTTCCCTCTTTGCAGATATGGTTCTCTCTCTCTTTTTTTTTTTTTTTTTAATTTACAAAACTACAAATTGGTAGATTAAAGCAGAATTTCAGAATGCATATGAGAATGATAACATTTTTAAAATTCAATTAATTACAAGAATAGCTTATGAAAGAAGTGAATACAAATAGACTTCAGTTGAAAATGGAGGAAAATTTCAGTCCTACTAGAAAAGAAAAGCAAACCAGTCTTGGTGGGAGTTCAAGCATATGAAAAGAGTAAACATATGGAACCAAAACCAGCAAATAGGAAGCTTGGAGAAGGAAGGTGATGTAGGGATGGGAAAGATGCATTCCTACAGCATGAAGAAGATGCTGGAAGGTTGGAATCCACCCCGGCACACTTTAAGGGTTGGCTGCTCATCCCTTTTGAGGGTTTCTCCATTCTCAAAACTGAATGTTATTTATCTTTGTAAAGACAGTTATCCAAAACAAAAACAAAATAGTAATTGCTAGCAATTTCGAAAGCTACAAATCCTTCCTGCAGAGAGACACCATCAAAAGGTCATAAGAATTGTATTAATTAATTGTGAATGTCTACTTAATGAAGTATATTTATTTGCTACCTAGACCCTTGTTCTGCACTGTGATCTTTAGTGTGAACTGCTGCTCATACACACAGTCCAGTGAAATTTAAGGAGCACCATCTGGGTAAAAACATCTCTTGAGTAAAGCTATAAATAGATCAAGCAAGTTCATTACATCCACAGTACATGCCCGCATGAGTATTTGCAGCATGAGAGCCCACACTGTAAAACTAATCTCTCATTTTCCTACAGGGAACCTTGTCTTTTTAGCTAAGGATTTTACCCAAGGATCTAAACACTTCTAACAGGATTTTTGAATTTCATATCTGAGCTTACCAAGGAGTACACATGTCCAGATGGAGAAGATCACAGAGATCACTCTGACTCATTTCCCATCAAGCATTTGGAACAATATGGGAACAACATTTATTTTGGTTTTGTTCTCAGAAACTTAGAAACTCTTCTCCAGATGGAATCTCTTGCTTTTAGTATTCTGAAAAGCTGACAAAGAGAAGGCAAATTCCTGTCCCCACTCTGTTACACCTGTGCATGTACAAGCTGCAGGATTGCATTATGAGTTGTCTGTATCAAACATTTTATTTACATTTCAGGACAACACATTTTATTTGCATTGTAATACCTGAAAAGTTAAGGACTCGAGTTGGCTGAGACAATTTGTTTTTCCTCCCTCCCTCCTGAATACCCCCAAATCAGAAAAGCGCATAGCAGAGGGGTTTATTAGAACTGTCTAAACATTTTTAAAAGCTCTATATTTTCTTTCTTTCCTCATGTCCTGCAGAACTGCAATTGAAATGAACCCCAAAGCAAACCAGCAAAAGCACTGCCACCATGCCATGTGTGCTCAGAAACAGGGCTGTTTATGTCTACATAGGTAATTCATTGGCCAAATAACAGTATGGGATCTTGACATCCTTGGCTCTCCTGTGAGTTCAATAACAGGTGTGGGTTACCTGCTGGAGCTGATCTCCCTGGAGGACGTTACCATTTTTTTAGATATATATATGTGATTAAGGACACACAGGTGTACACACATCTGTACTCACAGGCAAAGGATTCCTGTTGTATACTCCTAAATAAAGGTGCCTACATGGGACTGATAGGCACAAATGGGTCCAAATCTGCTTTGAACAGGCAGAGTCCTTCCTCTGTATTTTTACAAGAACATGGCAATGAAGAAGAAAATTCAGAACTAAGTTTCAGTCAGAAATATATTTCTCTTAGCATATGCTTCTCAAGAAAATTCACGATGCTGTCCTGATGCTCAGTGTGTGCTCACATTTCTACAACGCAGCTTTTATCAGAGTTACCTGTCAATATTTTCAGGCTTCACCAAAGTGTACATTTTCACCCACACTACATTTTCTATAGCTGTGACTGATTTTGTATGGTTGATTATATGGCTTTCCTCATTCCTCTCTGAGATTTAGACATGCTTTGAGGATAATGAAAACAAAAGCACTTAACATAATGCTGATACTACAGTACATTGCTAATTAGATTCTTGGTTTTTAATGCTCAAATGAATACCCAAGCAGATCTTTTTACAGTATCTGCTGATTATAAGAGTTTTCCATGCTGGATCTATCTGCAATAGATAAGGCAAAGGCTATATTACCCTACTGAAATCTCATTATCTGAACATGTACTGCAGCCAGAAGGTTCAGAGTTTGAATGTGAATTTCATAACTCTTTAAATTACTTGAAACAAGAATTTTATATGAAACATTTCAGATTTAAGGTGTTCAGAAACTAAATCTTGCCCCAAATTTAGCAAGTTTTAGTAAACAAGAAAGAGCTGAAGATGTCAAGAAATATAATTAAGTTGCACAGTTGATTCCAAAGCAAGGTTTGTTTTAAGCCAATCTTCAATGGTAGCTTCTAGTTATACCCTGAATATGCAACTCAGATCTTGCACCGTGCAGTTTCAGAAACTTACATGCTATTTCACGTCTGTTTCCTCTTCCCTTAAAGAAACAAACCAAATCAACCAGAAAACCAAAAACAACAAACCAAACGACATGAAACCAAACAAAAAACCAAAACAAACAAATAAAACCCCAAAGAAACCCAAACCCACAACAAACCCAAACAAACAAAAATCCCCCCCCAAAAAATCCACAAAATCAAAACACACACTGGCTCCCAGGGAGGAATGCTAGTCATAACTACTGAAAATTTTCCTCTGTTGGTAACATTGGCATTGCTCATGTATTTCTGTGTTTGGATTGCATCAGA
Organism: Thryothorus ludovicianus; assembly: GCA_013397245.1. Classification (NCBI taxonomy): domain Eukaryota; kingdom Metazoa; phylum Chordata; class Aves; order Passeriformes; family Certhiidae; genus Thryothorus; species Thryothorus ludovicianus. The sequence continues at coordinate 28,348 of VZTB01012114.1, read as the reverse complement.
GACGAATTCAGCCAACACAGAGAGGACACAAAAGGCAGGTAATTCTATTTACCTTGTTTCTTGTATGACAGGTTATGTTCTCTCTCCTCATTTACTTTTCTGGCTTGGATGACTCAGTGTCTACGTATGAGCAGATCAGAACTACAAGCTGATATCATGAACTTCAACTACCCTGTTATTTCCATGCTCAATCACCTGAATCCTTCCTTTGATTTCTCATACTTGTATGTAATTGTAACATTTCTGGTAAGCATTGCTGTGCATTTGATATTTCTGTCTGAATTTAGCCTCCTACAATTAATCTGGATCAAGGAGATCAAAAGGCAAGATGTCTTTAGGATATAGCAGTGCCTCTACTGAGTGAGAGACAGAGATTCTCTCATTAGCAATCACCTTGACTAGCAGAGAATTTCACTGTAATATGGCATGCTGAAGACTTACAGAGAGGTTAAAAAGTTACAGATTTCCAAAATGAAGGTGTAGTGTACAGTACAAACATCATTCAGCATATTGTAATCAGACTCTGAAAAAGAAGTATGTTAGAGAACCAAACGGAGATTAACATAGCAGTGGTTTTGAAAATCCCACAAGCTCTCAAAACAGATCAGCATCACTCAAAACACAATATGCATGCCAGGATGAAGGCACTGAAATCACCCTGTGATATTGCCTACACTGTGGCCTCTTCAGCTGAATCTCTTCAGCTGAATGGTATTTCTGGAAAACTTATGGAAAAAAAAGAAAGAAAAGAAAAAGATCACAAATCAGTCATGTATTTCAAGATCTTATAACTAATCCTCTGTCTGGAACAAAATCAGCCCATATTGAATGTCATCTTAACTTGGTCAGACAAGAAGCAGTTTAGAAACGACCTCTGCTAGGCTTAAAGTGGATAGATGTTGTCTCTGTAACTATTTCTATGACAATTGTCTACATTTATGTGGTATATAGATGGATGGCATCAAACACAGATTCCACTCCTTCACAGGAGACTGTGAATGCTAATTTTGAGCACTCTCTTAACAACCACCACGGAACCACTCCCCTTGTGATGAGGCTGTCATCATTGCCATTCCTTCTTAGTATACCAGTTAGTGAAGAAAGGTGTGAAAAGCATATTGCTCTCGCTCTCCAAATTTAGAGCAGGTATTTTTGCAGAGCATCCAGCCAGTACCTGCTTGAGATTCCAGAGATTTTTATCTCGGCTATGACTTCTGTCAGGCAGCACCTTCTCTCCCTGCCCTTGGAGACAAGCTAGCAGGGATGTACATCTTGCACACCAAGATTCACAGCTCTAATAGGACCACATCACCCCATTCCTTTCACTTCACACAAAAGCCATAAGCCTTGCAGGAACCATATTTTATCTGCCAGGAGATTTCAGAAAAAAATTGTTTTGAAGCCCACTGTCAGAAATGCACATAAGACATGACCTACTATTCTCAAGCTCATCAAAAGGCAAGAAAATTAACTTCTACCTGTATCATAAATGTAACAATGACTACATATTTTATACATTCACTTGAGGCCAGATGGACACTGTTAAATGTGCTGGAGAACTCATGCCAGTTAATATTTACAGGCTGACCCAAAATTTTATGCAATTACAGAATTACCTTAATGAGACTCTGGTGTTGTCTGATGTTTTGCTTGAATTCAACAGATGTGTACAATTCATATGAAATGCTGACTGTTCATACTTCATTGCCAATGCTGGTGAAAGCCTGGTATTATGTTTCTTGGTGGCTCTTCTGTACTTGAGAAAGTGTTAAATACAACGAAGACAGCAGAAGATCTAATGAGTTCAGGTATTTATTTTCTTGATTTAACTATTTGGCAATGAAATCCTTAGGAAGGCTCACCATTGACTTCAGCACGGCAGGATTTCAGAAGTGAGGTTACAAATTAGTGGCATAGGTAAGTGCATTTCTGGAAATCAGCAATCTCAGAATGCTTTTTCTAAAGGAAAGATTTTGGAGTTGGAATTTACAGGACAGTTATGGAAATTCTTTTCATAACATGCAAAAATGTAATTAAATTAAATGGGAACTTTGGAGACTCTTAAATAGAGACTAATCTGAAGGTTCAGAAATCAGGACCTGAGCTGGTCTGAAAGCAGAGTGCATATGGAAAGTACAGTCTGTGAAAAGTCATCTTAGAGCCCAGTCTAATCCCAATACTCCATGCATGAACAATTGAGATCAGAATTCTGCTGCTGGAGAACTTTTTCTTTCCTATGAACTTCTCGTGGCTTTTCCATTCATTTGTGTGCTTCTTCAAAGCAGCTAGAAAAGTGGACTTAATATTCACCCACCTATTTAAAACTTCATACATTCTTTCAGTTTTCATGCTACCGAGCCTGCACAGAGCAGCACCCTTTTCCCAAAAAAAGGGTACAATCTCTTCACTGCCAGAGCCTGGAGGTGCTTACATGCTCTGAATATTATCCATTTCAGTGACAGGGACATTGCCACTATTAAAGATGGGAACCAAAATGAAATTGTAATTACATTTTTTTAGTTTAACTTGATATTTTGCACTTTATGAATAAAGACTTAATGCATTCTCAGACCCTGAAACTCTTGCCAACAAGTAGAGACAACGGTTGGATAACAGCATGCACATCAGGTTTATTTATAAATTAATCAAACCTGCACTAATTCGCTGAGGGATTCCAATTCTGTTTTATTAAACAGGGAGATACAGGAGAAGGCAAAGTGGGGCCCAGGCCTGTGAAGAGCACAACAATCACAAACAGATACTAATCACCTCTACTCACAGGGCAGGCCATTCACATTATGGATCGTGGAGCATCTTTGAGGCTTGTTGGGGTAAACACAGATTTGCAAAGCACTCAAGACACTACAGAGTTGCCTCAGGTATTCATTAGTACTTGTGTATCCCACATTAATATTTGCCTGGTCTAGCAAGTCTTTCTGTGAAATTGACACAGTTGTTGTGGGGCACCCGTATGTACTCAAAGGTCATTAGAAGGAATAATTGCATTATTTCCAGGCAGCCCTTTGACTATATATGGCAGTTGGCTTTTTAGGAATGTCTAAAAGAGGAACATCTGTTAATTTTACACTTCCCTCCTCCTTGGTTACAGTTTCCCATCATCTCAACATAACCCAAACAACAGTCTTAATGGCTAAAAGTCCTATCCAAAACTGATATGTACCACTGGGAACATTAAAGAACTCTGTCCTGAATTTCTCAAACCAAAATGAAGCTGACAGACTGATTAAGGCCAGAAGGGAGGATGCCAAACTTTATCTACGGGAACCAAAACTGCGAAACATTGCAATAATTGTTCCCAAACTGGAATGGGTGTAAGGTAAGGAGCTGCTGTGTATCAGATTGGCCTTAGATATAAATGCATTTCCAAATTAGGCAACTCCCTGATTAGCAAAGAAATGCTGTGTGGCTATTCCAAATCACATGAACTCCCCTAGCTCACCTAGCAAGTACAAATGAGTGGTTGATACACACCTTTAAGCCATCTGCAAATAACTAAACAGCTGTCCACGCTTCCCACAGCTGTGACTGCTCCTGTGCATGCATGGGTGACAAACATCAAATAAACACAGCAGAGAACAGACAGCAGCTGGGTTTGAAAGGGGTTGGGTGGCCTGCTGTTCCACAGATGGAAGGGGCACAGTGCCCACTGGAACTTGAGAGGCACCTTTGATTGTGGCGCAGACACGGCTGAAAACTCAGAAAGCAGAAGCCAAACTATGTGGATAAAGGAAAAACAATTACATCATCTCTTTTGAGATGGATTGAGTGGCAACCTCTTTAATGACACCTATAAAGTATATGTATCTTATTTTTACAATTTCAAGTAAAAGTGCTTTTTTGTAAGGATCTTGAGTATTCACAGTGCTATAGGATGGCATAAGCTTCACTCGAGATGACCACGCTAACATTTTTAGTAATAAGCCTCTGGGCTATGTCAGACACTTTTATACCTTTCATAGACATCTCCTCACAGAACCACTATCAGTGACATTTAGTCAAGGTGCTCAACTTCTAGTCCATTCTCAGTAAGAACTAAATGTGAGCTTAAATATAACCATTTGTGCAAATATTTTCCTCAACAGGGCCATGAAGTGTCCTCCGAAAATTAATTTAATGTAGACATTAGAAATAATTTAAAAATACCTACTACTGAGTTTTATGATAGCCAAATCACTAGCTTAAAGTAAGAAGTGGTTTTTAAGCATTGGTCTCATTTGCAAGGAAGAGATTTTAGACGTTGCTGTGTTAGTCCAGGTGAGACCCCATTAAAATTGCCTCCCTGCTATCATTACTACCAAGGAGGCTGCTGCTTTACATATGCAGAGTAGCTCCTGTTGTGTGGGCTACTGCACAACACATTTGGCTAGTGAGAGCCAAAGATAACAGCTTTGTGATAGAATTTGAAGAGTTGTCTTTGCATTGGCAAAAAATACTGGTTAGTGGCCAGAAAATGAAAAGACAACAGTAATCATTGTGCTAATTCAACACAGCATTGGTTAAGAACTGAGAACAGATTCTACACTTCAAACGTACAAGGTACTCAATAGGAGATATTTTCCACTAAAAATTCAGCGCTTGCTTTGTTATTTTCTGTAAGTCTAATAGCAAAAAGATGGTTACATAAATTAGTTAATGGGAATGAAGCTCTTAATTATTGCAGAAAGAAGCGATGCCATGCATATTTAGAAACCAGATAACATGAATTTTCTGGCAACAAAAATTTCTTTGCACTAACAACCATTAGAAGCCATAATTTTGGAAATAAATAGTTATGCAGTCATATTTTTGTTTTAAAAATTGTCTGCGGACTCTCATAACTTGCATCTCAATAAATTCTGGTTGTTAGACTAGGATAGGAGAAAAAAGGCTGTCTGAGTATTCAATAAAGAAAAGAGACTGTTTCTAGATGGAAAAAAAAAAACAACCCACAAATCCCCACTAATATGGTAAAAAGAAATTTTCCTGTGTATCTTTTTAAGCAGGGATCAGTAGGTCAGGGGAGTGAAGATGACAGATGAGCTCCCTGAGGAATCAGTGTGCCCTAGAGGATCCCAAATGCCTCAGACAGAGCTCATGGATTTCACAGGCAGTGGAGCTGTTTGGTGGCTTTCCCTGTCTAATTCACCTGTGGATCCAGCTGGGCATGCAAACATGCAAAACTGCTAAATGCAATGAGAGAAAAACATATTAGCTCAAACTGGAGCTGACCAAGAACCTCATCATCTCAAGGAATGGTCCCATCACCTGTAAAGGCAGCAAGGAAGGACTGGGACCAACAGCAGTGAGGCAGGAAACAAGAAAATGTCAAAGATCATGACAGTGGGTGTCAGTGAGAAATGGGAGTCAGTGCAGAACCGAAATGAGGTTTGAGATCAGTTTGAGATTTTGATTAGTCAAAGACATTTCACAGTCTCTGAGAGGAAGATTTCCCACGTGATGGGGAAACCACAGGGGTCACCACCTACTTTGATGGCTTTTATTTTCACATCAACATGAATTCACCTCTCCAGGATTCAGGTTCATCCAGGTGATTTTCATCTAATGGCTATTTCAGCTGTTTCTCTGGCAAAGTTCATGATGGTACCATCATGTTTTGAACTGTGTTTTGAACTATTTCATCCTCACCTGTGATAGCTTGGCTGCTCTAGGTTGCTTTCCATCACAATACTCCCTTGTGTTGGCATTCAACAGTCAAATAAAAGTTTTAGAAGAAAAAGGCTTTCACATCTGTCACACTACAAGACAAGCTTCAGCAAATGGTTGGTTGGTGGAGGCTTAAGAGACACCCCTCTGCATTTGCTTTAGACACAAAAAATAGAAGTGGCTCAGATTGTTTTTCTTGCAAGTTCCTTTTCTTGCAGTCTCTTCCCTATGAGCAACAGTCACAAAGAAATATCAAGTTGACATTAGCTCATCACTGTCACCCAGCTAAGGACTTTGCAAAGATCCTGTTGTGCAAACATGATGCTTCACTCCATAGGCTTTATCTCTGCCCATCGTGCAGAGCTTCTGTGAGAGCAGGTTTGAGTCTCCAAGCGAGGAAAAGAGCTGGGTGGTGGTTCCAGAGAAGTACCCGAAAACCATAAGAACTACTATGAACACCTTCTTGAACCTTCCATGTACAACTACCACCAAAATTTCCCCACAGAACGGGGTATTTTTATCAGGATTTGACATTGAGAGAACTATCCAGTCTCATGCAAATGACATTAAGGTACGGGCAATGGTTTGGTAAATTGCATCATACTACAAGCTTGATTTTATTTCACTTGCACTGACAGCTACTGATCCCTGTTATGCCTTTGTCTATGAGAGCAATCTTTACCTCACACTGAGCATCATTCCCGAGTGTACCCACAGTGCTGAAATCTGCTGGTAAAGGCATGCAAGGGACAAAGACCCTACACAGCCTGGGAACTACACTGTGGGAAGACAGAAAGCTGCTGTCACACAGTCACAGGGAAAAGAAATTCAGCCCTGCAAACCTGAGGTCAGTATCTTTAAATAATACTGACGATGATCAGATGCATGCATCAATTCCCAGAGAAAAGTGATTTGGGAAAAAGTCAGGTCTGTGCTCTGGAAGAGAACTAGTATCTAAAGCTGGCAGAAACTGATTAAAATGTTATCCATCACCAAAAAACAAAAAAGGAAACCAAATTGCTTCTGAAATTCAGAAATATAAAATATTTACTAAAATAAAATTTTTATTCAAACCAGACCTGTAAGATCATTTCCGGAGAGCAAAAACTTTCCAAAACAGTTTTCTATTGAAAATCCATTCCACTATCTAAGAAAAACAGGTCTGATAGAAAAATTTCCCATCGTTTTTTCTAGCATCCAGTGTGGGGGGGAAACTTAATCTTCTTCCGTAAAAGCATGAAAGAGAGGAGGCCATAATTTAGTCTTTTAAGAAATCATGAAAAATACTCAGGAGTGATCAGCACAAACCTCTTCTATGCACAGCAAATCTGCTGTGCCTGTCACTCTTGTGAAGACTTCCCAGTTGCTGGAGTCCCACTCCTCTGAGCCCACCCTGAGTAGCAGACAGCAGATGCTCTTCAAGCCCAGAGCCAGCTGCAAAGGAAAAGCCACCAAAAGAGCACAATCCTGCTCTGCTTCCTCCTACAGCCAACGCTTAGGCAAAGCAAATAACCTTTGGCTCCTTTTGTCAACCAGGTAAGGAGTGGGCAGAAAGGAAAAATAAAAAAAAATCAGAATAGTAGAGATGACAAACAGGTGTAGAACACATAAAGGGAAAGGGAAGAAGGTGAGAAAAAAAAGTGTGAGAAGTTCAAGAAAAAGATTTACTGGAAGAAGAGACAGTAAAAGAAAAAAAACCCAACAAACCAAAGGAGGGAAAAAATTAGGTAGAATATAAAGAGGAAAGATAAGGCAAGGCAAATACATCAAAGACAGCACAATAAAAAGACATAATGTATTTTACTCAGACAGCTCCTCGTTTTCCAGCATGAGAAATTTTGATGAAGTGTTTAGTAAAGGTATGGATTTGATGGACAACCAGATGGTACTTCAAATATATGGACACAGAAAGAGCAATAAGAGTCCAGGCACAGAGATTACACAATCTTGCAAAAGCTGCCTCTGCCAAGGAACATGATAGTGGCAGGTGAAACTAGGAGACAATGAGCATATAATAAAAGCTTAAAAAGGCACTGTGCAAGTATAAGAAGCAATCATGAATGTGACTGCAGCATCAGACTGTCCTGTTTTAAAGATTGATTTATTTTTGAGTACAAACACAGACATATACCAGAAATGTGTCCGAAGATTTAAGACTCTATTACACAGAGATATTTGAAAGGGCAAAGGAAAAGCAAAAACAATTTCTGTCTTTGAACAGAAACTATTGAAATGGAAAAGGAAGAAGAATAGGAACATTTTAGCTAGCATCACAGGATGTAAAACCAGAGAGATCTTTATCACATACTGATAGACAACTCTTGCATAACTGGAAAATGCAATAAATCTTTTATAGTGAAACTTGTTAGACACCCAGAGCTTTGATCCTAAGAATCTGGAAATGCTCTGCTACTATAAGAATAACAATTAGGTGCAAAAGCTTCTCAAGTGCTCCACAAATCAATTTAACCAAAACAATAAAACCGTAGAGCTTATTCTGCTGGGTCTGAATCCAGGCAACCCACAACACACATTCAACTAATGCTGACACATTTTACAGCAATCTTAAGATTAGGCATATATGTTAGTTAAAGATGAAACTACCCACTAGGCTCTGGAGTCCATTCTGAACACGGCTGTGTAATGTCAGACACATTCAATGTAGCATAACAGTGAACGTGCTAAAAAACAAGATTTTTTTGACAAGGACTGCAAAATGAAACGACAAATAGAGAGGCACAATTTAATAATGTGTGATTTGTAAAGTTAGAAGCCAGAGAGTAATGTGATGCATAATTCCCTTAATAATATAATACATATATTATCTGGTGATACGTTTTTACAATGACTTGCAAAAAAGAGATGGCTTGTAAGGAGAGACTTGAACAGTAAAAAGCAAACCAAAGATCATACAAGAAGGGAGAAAGGATAAGACATGGAACAAATTACGAAGAAGAATAAAATCCTGTATCATTAAACCCATTTCAGTGACAAATGATGATGGTTCATAGACAAATATGTCAGTAGTAAGGGACTGTCTTGGCAGAAAACCATACAAGAAGAAATGCTTTGTTAAGGAGCACCCCACTTCTGAGGTCCTCTCTCATGATAAAGGCTCACAACACTATGGAATACAAATTAATTTTAAAAAGCTATGTCTCATTAAGTGTGTAGCACAAGGGAGCACTTGCCAACTTTCCAATCCACCCTACTCCATGTATTCCTGAAGGAACTGCATTCCTGTGCAGATGTCATGTTTCTATCTATGCTTAAGAACTACACAAGACATACTCAAGCCAGGACTCTGTGGAGTTACATGGCTGCAATTTTTGTTTCTGAGGTTCGGGAACTAAAAAGATAAATTTTTTTTCCCTTCTAATTTTGTCTCAAACTGAAAATACCTTCCAATTTACAGCAGGACATTCCTGTACATAAACACAGTTAAACACACTAAATTCGAGACCAAAACTCTGACAGACCCTTAGGTCTAGCAGTATAATTGAATAACACTATGATTATACTGTCAGAGGCAAATGAACAGTCACTTCACTTTATTGACATTATTTATTGGCCACTCCTGAGAAGGAAAAGAAATGAACACTTATTTTAAAAAGCTATTATCTTTAAGTAGCACAGAATAAAGTACACTAGCTTTTCATATTTCAATGAGGAATAGCAATAAAACAAACAGTTTAATTTTTTTCCTGTCTCCTTCATTTCTCCTCATTCCATTTTCTAAGGTTTATTTCAAATAATTTATTGAAGAGGAGACAGAAAGTAAAGAATGCCCTTGTTAGGTGTCTCCTGTAAAACACAGCTGCATAATAATGATGTTTTATAAGCAAACAATATTTACAACCTATCTATTAGAACTGGTGAAAGAAGAGGTGTTTCTCCACATCTGTTTTTGAACTAAAACCCATTATTTCCAGCAGTTGGTAAGAACCTAACTTAGTAATTTTCAGCTGGCTGAAGAATTACTTCTGCTTATACTAATGTGGCCAGTGCGTCAGACAGTAGATATACAGCTGGTAGGTTTAAAATGGTGAATTTTTAAACTTAAGATTTTATCTAAGAGTTTGGGGTTTCTTCTATAGGTAACAGAAATTGTACTTCTCAACAGAATTACATTCTGAGATACTTCATCCAAAGGCACTCATGAAAAGCAGGATACTCTGAGGGGTCCTTGACCCCTGCTCAGCCACATTCAGGAACTCCTTAAACTCTGCACTGCCCGACCTGAAGCTAAACCCTCGAGATTTCTTTTCCAGAGAAACCAAAACACTAAGGAGTTAAATGAGGAGAGCACTGGTCATGAACAAAGTCAGAGATCACTTCCCACTGCAGAATAAAGACAGAGCACAGTAAAGCCTGTTTGCACACAACCAGTTGCAAAATATTTTGCCACTTCCTTCTTTTCAGAATTGCCATACAACTCCCCTAGACTGTGACGTACAATGGACACAGTTGGCTTTTAACCTTATCCTTTAGCTGCTGTGCCTTTGTGGAAGTTATGTTAATTCAGTATTACTGCATGGTATAGTACTACTAATTAATATCTTTGTACATTTTGTATCTCATCCCTCAGCACCATTCTCCTTAGAATGCAGACTGCATTTGTTTCTGAAGCACCCCAAAATTCCTTTCTTTGCAAGATGCTAAGCAAAAAGCACTGTGATTATAGTGGATGGTACACTGTAGGCAGCAGCCTTGCATTAGTAAGGTGGCAGATTACATGGACTACTCAATCTTTTCCATATCTGATTTCTATGAGTCAATGATTGCATTGTTCACTGCCTTCTGCACCAAAGGAGTCATCCAGTGACTGTTACTCAAGTGTAGCTGAAAGGGCAGAAGTGGGGCTTGTCCTGAAATGAATGCTGTTTCTGTGCAGGTCAGCTATGCAGAAATTATTGGGATGTGGAGAAATTGTTGGGCTATGTCTTCATAAAGACCTAACTCTTCATCAGCCTGATTCATGGTGTACAGAGGCAGACGTCACTTGAAACTCAGTCGTGTCACATGACAAAGCACCATGAGCTCCATCAAACAAGTGCTGCAAAATAATGGGCTCTTTTAAGCCTTTGCTTACATGAGAAAAGTAGAAGTGGTGTCCTCTTCTCTCACCAGGAAAAGACTCTTAAGAGTGCCAGTCCTGAACTAGATAATTTTTTCTCCTTTTTTGCTGGAAAGGTTCCTGTCCTCTGCAATGTGAAGGGAGGTAGCACAGAAATATATCTGCATCAACTGGTGAGCTACACTAAGCCACAGACTGCCATAATATTCTAATAACCCAAGCTAAGAGACATACCATTTTAAAGACAAAATATCAATGGGACTAAGACAAACCATTGCTTTCTCAAGAGCAAGCCACTCTCCTAAGGACTATATAGCAAAAGGAGGTGCTCCAGATTCACCAGTCAGCAGTTAGTGTGGATGTGGATACAGTTTTGTTCCTGAGGAAGATTTTCTTCTTGCTATGTCACTTCCTACTGCAGAGATCAGAAGACAGCATTTGTATCAATGTCACTGTATCCAAATGTTGCAGATAACCAAAGCAGAAATCTATCTGCTTTTGCAATCAATAAGCTTGGAGAATCAATGAAATCTTCAATGAACCAATACCTCATTACCTTGTAAGGGAAAGCTGTACCTTATGACTTGATCCAAAGCCCAATGGACTCAGTGTCCTTCCACTGTCCCTCTTCCCACTGTCTGCAGTGGGCTCTGAAGGAGACACATGACCCTGAGATGCAAGACTCAACAAGGTAAAAAGTGTCTCATCTAATGACAAAACTCAGTGCCAGCTGAAGTGGCTGTCCCAAGTAGCTCCAGGCATTAATATTATTTTGTTGTTCTAGTCCTTGAAGGTCAAATTAATTCCTTTTAATTCAGTTTAACCTGAACTAGTTACCTAAGAGCACCAAGTGCCCCCTCCACCTGGCACAGCTGAACACATGGGCAGTAAAGCAGTCTAGAACCTCTTCAGAGCAGAACTAGTGACAGAAATGTGACCCACCAGGGAAGGCAGTGGGAAAGCCTGACAGCTAGAAATACTGAATTTGATAAACACAGAGAACCAGATTTTTAAACACTGCAGAAAGCCAGGCCTACATGATGCATCCAGGAGCTCCTCAGAGTTCTTAAGGATGGCAGAACCTCCCAGCAATGCCTCAATGGGCAGGGCTCAGAGATGCACTAATCTCTATCTCCCTCCCCCACCGAGTGAGTTTCTATTAGGAATCAATCTTGGGTGCCTGGAAAAGAAAAAAAAAAATATGGCAGACTCTGGAAGGCTGAAATCTCCAGCCCTCCATTAATTCACTCGTATCCATATGTAAATCCAGTGTGAATGCTCTCAGCACATTTTCCTCATTAGAACTCCACAAAAGTTTAGGAAAACAATTCTTTGAATGAGGAAACAAATGAAGCTACAGTACTGAATTAAGTCTGTAAAGAGAGAAATCTTCAACTTCAGTGTTTCATTTGCACATCAGTACAAATCTACAGGGCAGCCCAAAGCCCAAACTATTACCAACACAAATCTGAAAATCTGTGAAGGGTAACACTAGTCATTGATCAAGGAACAAAAATCTGAATAAAAAGGAAGAGACTGTTATTGAGCTGAATGCTTCCAGGTGGAGTCTGGCCCCCTTCACAGCACGTGCAGAGGGACACATCTGAATTTGCAATGGGATACAGCCATGCCCTCCTCATGCAATCTGGTACATACACCCACTGCACCTGAGGGCCAGAGAGGGAGAAGTCAGAATCATCTTAAACCACTTATGAGATTCATGTCTCAAAGATACAGCTGCCACTTGCTGCTGTGTGTATGAGCCACTATAAAAAAAATGAGGCATCTGCCCTTTATTGCAATGGGGCTGCCATAGGTGAGGCACGTGACTTAAAATGTGTGATGGGATGCACTGGAAAAGCAGAATATGAAGAATGCAAAACTGCCTGACTAACATATGTTCCTAGTGCAAAATACGTAGGATGCAATTTACTTCACATATTAAAAATATCCATTCTGTGAGATAATCTGATGCACCTCAGAATCCAAGTGAATCACAGAAACTATGTAGAATATTATGAATTTCATTTTTACCCACATATGAACCATTTACAGTCACAGTTAACATTCCTCCCTTGCCCCAAGCTCCTGACAGGTTCCCAAGTTAGAAATGGTCCATGTAGGTTCCCTCAAATATGAGCTGTAGAGAAGGAAGTTCCCACCTCAGGAAGAGGAAGCTGTCTTTTTTCAAGAAAAGAGAGCTTTCTTTTCTGGAAAGCTCTCTTAGTGTCTCTATTCAGAGCTCAGAGGAAATGTTAGGATATATGGTACAACAGGCAGTAAGACTACTGCAAATTAATACTAAGTTATTAAATGTAGACACAGTGGCTGGGGCTTTTTCAAACCCAGATAATGGCTAATTTGGTCTGAGTAAGAAAAAACTTCAATGAGAAACCCCAGCCAACACTGTAGATTATTCTTCTGGAGAAAAAACAACATCCTCTATGTTATTAGAACACTTTTCAGCCAGGAATGTTTACCTAGGAGAAATAAACCATCTGAAATAGAAATTCTAGGTGCTTTTTTTCCTTCTCTGGTTGGAGTCTACTTAGTCAAAAAACAAACAAAGTCATGCTCACAGTCCCTATACCATCCTTCAAGCCAATAAAAATAAAGATGCCAGTTTGCACAGGCTGCAGCAGATGATATACAAGCTAAGGACATCTTAGCAGGAGAATCCCAGAGCTCCACATTCCCTGTGAATGTAGATGTCATAATTCCACCTCATCCTTCTGGGTGTGCAAGCAGTGACCTCAGTGCGAGCTCCCTGAAGGCAAAGGCTTTCCACGGGGTGATGGAGCCGGTTCAAATTGCACACTTCGTGCTGTATGCTCTATAAATAAATCCTAGAGAGTCATATTTTAGGATTTCCACAACAAGCTTTGATATAATACCACCCTGGTTTTGATTTGGGGGTGGTGGGAGGGAGGTCTATGAACCCTCCTTCAACTTCACACACAGTATCTTGCTACAGATGTCTATAGATTTCAAAATCAGGAGGCAACACATGAGCAAAGGGTCATTGGCATGCACTGTAGCAGAAAACAGGAAATATAATTAAACATAGAGCCATGAGGTAAGTTCTTTGGCAAGTGAAAGAGTGCCTTGGGAAGAAAGTGGCAAGGGCAAAGCACTAGGAAGTGGCAAAGAAACATGGTTAAGGCAGGGAATGAAGCACAGGGGCAGAGATGAAGAAACAAGGGTGAGTGGAGCAGAAAAAGAAACACAAAGAGATAAAGTGAAAATAAGAGAAAGAAGGCAAAACATACAGAAGAGAAGAATGTATGTAATGGAAAAACCTCTTAGGAGTAGTATTACTATTAGGAGTAAAAGTTATTTAGTAAGGGCACAGCCACATTGTTACGCAACAGGATTCACTTTTCTGTATAGGAAGAGTTTGTTTAAGCTTCTATGAAACCTCAAAAAAATCTCTGAGAGGAAAATGGAAAATAAAACAAGAGTAACATCATATTTCTTTTGACTTTTCAATTGCTTTTTGGGTCATATTTCACCCTTCCCTTTCAACTTCCAAGTATTTTCCAGGATGGAATTTTCTTCTTCCCACTCCAGGATTTTGCGTGGGCAGAGCACTGCAGATGCTGCTGAACTCAGAAACCAAGAAACTGATTCATTTTTCCCTTGGATCTTGTGCTATCATTTAGACTGGGAACAAGCAAATGTCAAAAGCTGCAAGTTAGTAATTTGCAGCCACAATTTTACACAGCCTGACCATTCACTTTGTCCCAAGAGTAAGAGCAGTGCCAGACAGAGAGTAAAGTTCTGAATCCCTGCTAGATTGCTAAATATCTAAGAATAATTATTTTTTCTTCTGTTCCACCAGACTCATGCGCTAAAACTCCTCTCAGTTTCGACCATGTGCAAAGGATAGGTTTTCACCAAGGTAAACCCCAACATTATTCAACTTTGCTGAACAAAAATCCTTACAATGGAGACAACCTCATCCAATCAATGAGCGAAGTCCTTCAGTCTCACTGATTGTGTTCCAAAGTCCAGATTAATTTCTGAATGTTTCCTTTCATTTCAGCCTCTTGGTGCTGTACAAACCCGCTACTGGCTATCAATTCAGTACTCAGAAAGGATTCTCAGAACAAATGCTATGGAATCATATGACATAAAAGAAGCTGCTCCCAGGATAATTGATACTATGTTCATATTTTTTAAATCGGAGGCCACTTTCAGTAAGAAAGTTTCCTTCCCTACTTCATCTCATGCTTTAAAACAAACCAAAGCTATAACATTTTAAAAGGTTAGACACATTTTTTACTCCCACCGTTTCTTAATAAAACACCATTTGTGTGGGAAAACAGCTTAGTGCATACTTTAAAACAGGCAAACCATTAATTAATCCAACATGTTGGCAGTTTTAGAGAAACTTACTACAGAAGAACAAATTATGCCGCATCTTAAGTTTTAAAACAGCCTGAGCTTTACTTTGAGGGTGCATAAGTATGCCAAGCCCCTATTGCTTTATACTTCTTAGTATATAATCTGTGATACTTAAAGTAGCAAGAAGTATAATCTGAGCAGCTGCTAAACCATGGGCAGGTTATAAAACATAGTTTTAGGAAGCTCAAGAGGTTATGAGTTGCTTGTCTCACAAAACCAAAGGAAAACACTAAAAAAAGCCCCTGCCAAAGAAACATTAATTTGCCCAATTCAAATGGTTAATCTCTGAAACAGGCTGGACACAAGAGTTTCCAAAATCTCTGCTTTTGCATCAGCACTATTTTAGCACTATGGTTAGGCAATAAATTGCTTCTCAGCACATCCAAACTAGCTAGTTTACTGTGGAAATTTAACATGTCATTAGAATAACATCCTGTTTTGCAGCATTTCATTTTGCAGCAGTGTTTCAATTTACTCAACTCTACTAAGATTCAACTGGCATGAAACAGCTGGGCATGATTAGTTACTGGACGGAAACCAAATAGATTTCACAATAGGTGGCATTTTATCTCCATGGCATAGGCAGCTGGTACAAAAGACAAGTGACCCCTGGCAGAAAACATTGTCCCTAAATATAAATCTGTTTTTAAGACATTATTTCAGATCAAGCACTGGTACAGAAACAGTGGGAGGTTTTTTTGTGGGCATAAGCCAGGATTTAGGATATTTTGAGTGACTGGATTTTGACTGGGTTCTAGTTGACAAGCACACGTTGGGACCACGACCACCCATGTGCTGACACTGCAAGCACAAACTCCATCAGAACATCCACGTGGGAGAGTGAAACACTCCCCCCATCCCAGTCCTGGACAACATATCTCAGGTTCTCACCAAATCAGATACTCGACGTTCCTACTCGATCTCACAGCTTTTGCACTATCGCAGCCAAGCCTGTGGACACCGTGTTCTCTACTTTATTGCACCTCCTGATAAGCCTGTACCACAACACTACAACTTCTGCTCTTCCCAAGCTCTCCCGATCCCACGCGGCACCTGCCAGAGGGCTCTTAGGACACCACGAAACACCGGAGTCCGACAATGGGATCAGCGTCCCATTCCTCTGACTAGACTCAAACTCCACATGTCCCAAACTTTTCATTCCTGGAGCACCGGCGTGCCTTGCTATGGATATGGAAGCCGCACATCCATCCTTTGCCGTGGCAGCATGGAGAGGAGCTCCATGCCCCCACGATGGACACCCACCACCCAGCGACGCCCAGAGCCCATCCTGCTCCCCATCAGGAGGTGCGAGGACACCTTCCCGCAGTACCTCCCACCCCAAGGATGCGGGAGGGGAGAGCGAGCTGGAAAAAGGATCCATGCTCTGCCCCCTCAGCACACCCCTGGGGGTGGCGCGGCTCACCTGCGTGGGGCATGGTGATGGTCTCGTTGGCGTTGCTGGAGCCCAGGTTATAGATGACGACGGCCGAGGCATTCTGGGCGGCGGCGTGGCGGATCTTGTCCTTGTAGGTGCAGTTTCCCCGCGGGATCAGGGCCACCCAGCTCTTGCCCGGCGCCGGGGCGTTGAAGCGGGTGCTGGGGTCGCAGGCAAAGAAGTCGGCGGAGAGGGCCACCTGCCCGCGGGCGTCCTGCTTGGGCGACTGCTCGCCGTAGCGCCCGCACTCGCTCTTCTCGCTGCGGAGCTCGGCGCTGCCGGCCGCCGGGTCGGCGTAGGTGATGTTGACGAAGGCCGTGTACCACTCCTCCTTCTCGGCCACGGTGAAGTCCAGGCACAGCAGATGCACGAAACAAAAGGACAGCAGCCATGTTGAGAGCGCCAGGCTGCGGCACGCTTGGATCACAGACATNGCCGCCGCTCCGAGCGGGGCGGCGCTGCTCCCGCCGGCGCCGTGCGGGCACCAGCGAGCGAGAGAGAGAGAGACGGAGAGAGCGGGGGAGGGGGCCCTCCCCTCTGCAGCCGCTGCCTAATTCATGTCGGGGCCGTTTGATTTCCTCGGGCTGGCCCCGTCTCCGCCTTCCCCTTCTCCCTCCTCCCGCCTGCCCCTTCCTCCCCTCCCGCACAGCTGCCTCCCCCGCTGCTGGCAGCGCGGCCGGGGAAGAGCGCGGAGGGGGCGGCGCGGCGCGGGGGGAGTTCCAGACGCGCACACGGCGGCGCAGTTCCCTCTGCGGGCTCGGCGCCGGCCCGGCCCCACCGACACGCTGGGGGGCTCCCGGCGGAGGGGCTGCGCTTCCCGGCCCCGCGGAGGGGCTCCTGCCGGAGTAGGGTTCCTGCCGGAGTGGGGTCCCGGCGGAGGGGCTGCGCTTCCCGGCCCCGTGGAGGGGTTCCTGCCAGAGTGGGGGGTCCCGACGGAGGGGGGTCCCGGCGGAGGGGTTCCTGCCAGAGTGGGCTCCTGGCAAAGGAGGTTCCTGCCAGAAGGGTCTCCCGGCGGACGGGGGTTTCTGCCGGACGAGGCTCCCGGCGGAGGGGCTGCGCTTCCCGGCCCCGCGGAGGGGCTCCTGCCGGAGTAGGGTTCCTGCCGGAGTGGGGTNGCGGAGGGGTTTCTGGCAAAGGAGCTCCTGGCGGACGGGGGTTCCTGGCGGAGGGGGTCCTGACGCAGGGGCTTCCCGGCGGACGGGGGTTCCTGCCGGCGAATGGAGGCTCCCGGCGGACAGGGGTTCCTGCCGGACGGGGCTCCTGGCAAAGGAGCTGCCGGCGGAGGGGGTCTCCTGCCGGAGGGGGTCTCCTGCCGGAGGGGGTCTCCTGCCGGAGGGGGTCTCCTGCCGGAGGGGGTCTCCTGCCGGAGGGGGTCTCC
>VZTB01012114.1:0-10320 GCA_013397245.1 Thryothorus ludovicianus | reverse complement strand
CGCGGCGGCGCCACGTGGCGGCGGGGCGGGAGCAGGGCCGGCCGTGCCGGGATCCGGGCATCTCCCGGGAGCGCATCCCGGCATCTCTGAGCGCCCGCTTCGACTTCAGCTTTGCTCTGGTTTTCCCCGCTTTCACGGGCTGCTGCGGGAGACGCTAAGAAACTTGCAGATGTCAGGGTTACACTGTAACGATGGCGCGTAGCTCAGAGGGGTGGTCGCTTGTACACAGGATTTTAAATACACACCGAACACGTTTCCGGCTGTCCGTTCCGGAATGGGAAGGACAGGCGCGTTTACTGAAATCAAGTGTGAGTGACAGGAGCACAGAAAACCTCAAAGAATGATGAAGTTGCTCTCTGGAGGCATTTAAACGATATGTTTAATTTCGGTGAAAGCCCAGACTTGGGAAGTTTTAGTGTATGAAAATAATTTTGGCCATGACCGACACAGTTCAAAAGGATCGAAACACAGTTGGACTCTATGTCTGTCTATACTAGTGCCAAAATTCCACTTTTCTATCACTATGTTCAGTAGCAAAAGAATGTCTTACAAGATTTATAGGTAGTGCCTATTGTAGCCCCTGTTAGTAAAACCTGCTGCTGGAAATACCATCCACTTTCTTCCAATGACCACCTGAGTATCTGACCTGTGTCAATATTTGCCACTTTACACATTATGTTCTTAGCTGCCCATGATCCAAGCAAACATGGTTATGCTTTCCACACACACACGCTGCTTTGGAAAAGTTAAATCCCTAAAGCTGAAAAAAAAGTGCATTTGGGAGAAAAATGTGAATAGGGGAATAAACTAGAGAAGCTTACAGGGAAATATGGTGATTTACCAAGATCTGTAGCATTAAGCAGGAGGAAAACTTTCCTTGAATGCCCGTTCTTGAAAAAGCAAAGTCAGCAAATAAGAAGGAAAAATTACCATGTAGAACTAACATGGAAATGCAAAAGTAGATGGTAATCAACATTAATTAGAAAGTGTTGAGATTTCATTAGGGAAGCAAAAACCCTAAGGGGAAAATCCATGCCTGAAAGGGCTATAGGTAAGAAAACATTTGTATATGTAGAAGTGTAAGGAATATTATAAGAAGGGAAGTCTAAAAAAGATATATATTATTAATAAATTCTTCAGGATTGTTTTTGGAAAGAAAGGGAGGACATATTTGCTAGATCATGGACTCAAAAGAGAAGAACATTCTCTTAAGAGTATATTAAAAACAGCAGACCCAGAAAAATGAGACGCATGTACCAATAAAATATCAAAAGAATGGACAGGAGCACCGAGAGAGTAACAATATTTCTGACACTACTTCAACAAAATCTTAGCATAACAGGAAAATCTTGAAAGATTTAGTGTTCAGTTTCCTGATAAAGTCCAGAAAAATTAAAATGGTGACCAGCTAGTTATGAGCTGACATTAACCAATTCAAAGAAAAACAAGAGAGAAAAAAAAATCCAATGAATGGACAAAGTGTTTTCATGGGAAGTGCCTGCCAAGCAAACATGATTCACGTTTTTGTGAGGAAGTTATCAGTGTGGTTAGTAAAGTTACACAGCCACATCCATAACAGGTTTCTGACAAGTGTGCTGTTCAGTGATACATGACATTCTCATTACACTGTAACCTATTAGGGAACAGATAAGAAGAACTTATTTGAAAGAGAATGTGCTTTAATAGAGCTTAATATAAAAACACATCTCCAGGTAACAAAGTGCCAGCCACTCTGGAGCAGTGTGTGGTTTACTCTGCACACAGAGAAGGGTGTGGGGGTCAGAGTAGGAAAGAAATGTCCTATATTCCTAGGAAATAGGGGCCTAAAGAGGATACAGCTGTCCCTGCATGTTTGAGAGGAGCAACAAGTAGGAAATAATGTTTTTTTTCTCTGCTTGAAACACTAGTGAGACAAATGTTGAAAGCTGTCTAGCTTTCTTTTTTTATATATCTGCATTTTAAAAAGAGATAATGACAACCTTGAGAAGGTTAAGAAAGGAACCCTAAAAATAATTTGAAGTAGCTCCTCTCCAGGGAGAGACTTCAGGTGCCGAATCTATTCATCTTTTCAAGAAGAGAGGTGATGTGATTACATTGTGTAAGTACCATCACAGGGATATAACAGCAGGTACTAATAGGCTCTTAAAGCTAGAGGATAAAACATAACAGGAACCAAAGTTTAAATGAGACAGTAGCTGATTAAACAGTACTTGTCTACTGGAGAAAATTCAGAAGTGAGATGGTCCTGGGAAGTGAAAGACAATCTGCTTTTATATTCAAACAAACAAACAAATAAACACTGATTGAAAGCATTATTCAAGTGCAAGATGTGAAATTCTTGACAATTAATTTATAATCTAGTAGTCACTTCTTACCTCAAAAATACTCCTGAATAAAAAAACACAGAATACTTCATTACTTTTGTTGCTGGAAGCTCAACTACAATTAACGAGGTCAATGCTTTGACTTAAAATCACCCAGTGAGTGTGGTGTCATAGTTGATGTTGGTTCTTTTCGTGTTGTATCTGTTCACAGAAACATCTTCCCCAGAGCTCTGTTCTGGTCTTGGCACAAGAACACCATGCTTTCAAGAACAGCTGTAAATGTTCTTGAAATATTCTTGTTCTCAGGCCAGCAAAACATTTGCCACAACTCTAGCCTACCCTATGTTCTCTCCTTCAAAAAACCCCAAACCCATAGAAGCATACAATGCATTGTCACAAACCTCATTGCCCAAATTACAGTGAGAATCACATTCTCTACTTTTATATGCTACTGAAAATAATTTTACACTATCAGTAGCATTGGGATGAGGGGGTGTATCTCTGGATTTTGAATGTTATGTATGACTTTAACAATATATTACAAATTCTCCTCCTTGTTTTCTGTGTTTCTGAAGTGACAATTATTCCATCTGAACAATACCTTGCAGAAAGCTACAAGACCATCATATTCAAACTTGAGCGTGTGAAATAGGGTTAATAAGCAGAAGTGGCATGTGGGGAACTCCAGCTCCAGATTCTTGATATATAGAAACTCAGAAGCTGGCTTAGGCAACGGCTGATAATGAGCAAAGGACACACTGAAACCCACTGCATGACTACCTCTGGCTTATGCCACAACACTTTGCCCTTTCATGTAGTAAAATTCATTAGTTTATACCCTTTTTGTTTTAAAAGGTAATTTCTATGTTTACATTGTGCTGAACTATGTGTCTGTACCAAAACACAAACGATCTCAAAGGAAATAGCAGAAATTTCTTTAGTTAAAGGTGAGGAATCTCCACCAGGTCACTAAAGCTCTCTCTTACGGAATCCTGTAGTGTTTCCTGGACTTCTGTCTGAGCTTCCTGGCACACTCATTGCCAAGAGGTAAAATGGCAAAAGGTTTAAAAATTAGACTTTAAAATACTAGGCTGCCTAAATTCTGCTGAAGTGGGGATTTACCTGGAATTTAGGAATCTTTATCCAGAAGAATACTGAAGGTGGCATTGCAGGATATTGAAAAAGCCTATATTAGGTGCACCAGCTCCCTTTATCACTAGAGGGAATGTTGGAATCTGGAATGCAGAGAATATTCCTCTTCATGTTTTAAAGTATCCAAACCCTCTGACAAATACTGCTTTTAACCTTTGTCCATGGAAAGCACTTCCTAGGCTTTGGGATGAGACAGCATTATCAGAAATGTAAATTAGGTAGTAGCATAATATGTAATTTATCACAGGGTGAGAAATGTAGATTTTTGGGTTTGTTAGAATGGTAAGTAAATGAAGACAAGATGGAGGATCCTTGTGATTTTTAGGCTTCTTCCTCCTTCTTCATCTCCTCCATATCCTGCAGTGTTGGTGGCACAGGGTGATTGGTTAGAATTTGCCTCAGTGCAGGGTTACATGAATGGAAGTTTAGTTAGTAATTGATAGAAAAGTAGAAATAATGTACATTTTGGGTGATAATTGGATGAATTATCTTTAAGAGAGCCTCGAATCTGTGTGTTAGAGGCTCTTTGGTGCCTTTTTCCTTCACGCCAGGCTGGTGTTAAGCCTGGTGTGCAGAAATTGCTGATAAGGAAAGAATAAACAACGTGGAGAATGTATACAGCCAGAGTCCAGTTCATTTTTTTTTTCCCTAGATGAAACCTTCAAAGACTAGTCTGCCCTATCAGGGGAGGGTTATGTGGAAGTAACAACTCCTACAAGGGAAGATCATGCAGGAAGCAATATAGAGTGTGCAAACTTGATGCCTGATTGTATACAGGACTTAGTCCCAAAGGTCAGTCACTCTGTGTTGAACTGGGCTCAGGCCAAAGCAAACTTACAGAAAATTCACACCACAGGGTAGGTGAGAAGTCCAAACTGTCTCTCCTCTCAGGAGGTTCAGGTCTGTTTCCTCTGCCTTGAGTGTGACTGTCCCTGAGGGGTTAGGGCTTTAGCCTGTGTGACTGGGAGAGATTTGGGCTTAGTGCTAACTTCAGAGCAGTATGGAAGTTTCTTGATGCTGATGGACAGCAGGAAAGCTGAGTGAAATATGATCTCTCTGTGGGTGCTCAGGAGAAGAAGTTCTTTTGCCTTCCCTGGCTGAAATTGATTAATTTCTACAGCTGGAGAAGAGCACAAGAGATGTTAACACTGGGAGACCATGCAAAGGATAAAGCAATACCATCCCCCCTCACCCATTTCCTGCCAATACCGTGCTTTGAGTTACAATCCCCACTGTGTCAGTTCATTTCGGGAGTTAATTGAGCAATACATCTTTTCTTGTCCTAAGTGACTTTGATAATACTCCATCCATCTTCCTCTTCATATGCTAATAGCTACATTACCTGCCACTTTACTCCAGAATCCTGCCTTAGATTGGGGTACTGCTTCATTCGACTGTAACATTCTCTGAATCACTACAGTTGCTACTGTAGTTCTGGTTTCATTTACTTAGGTAAATTTAAAATGTTCTTGAGAATACTTTGACACTGTAAAGAAAGTTTCTGAGTAAAGTGCCAGACAAAAAAGCATCTGTGTTACAGCCAAAATAAACTGCTCACTAGAAGAGCAGTTCAATAGAATTTATAGGGAAAGTGATATTTTCATTTAAAAACTAGGAAAAGAGTTCAAAGGAGCCTTACCTTCTTTAATCTCTATTAAGTTTTCATAGTGAGATAGTGCTCCCTGTGTTCCAAAGGCAAAACCTGCCATGTTTCATCATATTTGTTTAGTGTCTGCTTTCATTAGAGATTTTTTTTTCTTTTGTAAAGTACAACACTCCAGGAGATGGCTATGATGAACTCCTTTCTGCCTGTTCCTTATACTATTATAGCTTCCTAAAAATATCTTGAAAGAAACAGGCACATTTCTGCAATCTCTTTCTCTTCGTTATAGCTCATTCAGCTCCCTTAAACTTTCAGCATTTTCCAGATTTTTCATTAATCTCTAGAGGCTTATTCAGCTCTGAGTCAAAACACTGGCTTTTCCTTTGCAATGTAAAAATATCAAAATGTTAGTTTTCCCTTGCTCTCCTATAATAAAGGGAGCATTTAAATGTCTCACAGAAAAAGTGAAGAGGCCAAACCCAGCCCAAGGTCTGCAGGGCAGCCAAGGTGGCACTTCCTCCCACCCCAGCCAGGTGGTTTCTCCTGCAGGACACCAGGAACTTGATTATAAGTTCTCACATTATGTACTGCTCCTTTCCTACTTGTCTCTCTCTAAGGCAGAGCATGTGTAATCAAAAATATCAAAGGTTGACAGGACACCCCAAGCTTCTGCTATTAACTTAACATCTTCCACAGTCCAAGAAGGAAAGTGAGGGAACTACTGTGATGAGCATATCCCTTAAACAGTCACCCTGACCAGCTGGAGACAGCACTTAACTGTGGAATGGTGCTCAGATTTGTATTTCTGCATCTGTGCTTGCTGCTCTGCTGCTGACAGACACACAGACTGAAGCACAGTCCTGCTGAGGTGGAACATCCTAACACACAGCTCCAAAATAGTGTCAGTTTTTAGTGTTTCAATCATCTTCCAGAGGAAATGTTGGGAAGAACCTAAACCAAACAGTAACCAATAAAAGAGATTATTTCTTAAAAAACAAATTGGAAATGTATTAATCAAGACTGCATAACGAATAGAACCTGCTGCAGAAGCTGCAGACAAAATGTGTGATTAGAGGTGATCATTCTGGAAGTTCATGTGATCTGGAGCAAAGAGAGTCAGGTCAAGTGATTGTTAGGTGGCTCAACTTCTGTGGTACAATGATAACCCTTGGAAGCAGAGGTTGTCAGCTTCATGACATTCTCTAATGCTTAAAAGAAACACAGAACTGAGTCTCTGTGCAGAAAAAAACCCCTGTCTACTGTGAACAATATATAATAAACATTACTGCAGCTTTCAGATTAGTGGCAGAATCCTGCTTTGCACTATTTTAGTTGAAACATATCTGTGAATATGCTGTAGTTACACAGACAAAGTTACTTGCTCAACAGACACCCTGCATCTTGCTCCTTAAGAAATCACCAACAAACCTCTGAATGCAATAATGAAAAATAGATGTATCCAGGATAATGGTGGGAAGGATTTTTTGGGGCAATTCAAATAGATATGCAGAGATTCCTGGTCTTGCTTGAGAGACAGGAAGCATATATCTGAATTAATTGGGCATTCTGTACTAGTACACTTTGCTAATGACCTTAAAGAGAGGATTTTAACAGTGTCACAGATGCTTGGGCAAATGGAAGACAGTAATGCATTCTCCTGAAAACAGATGGGTGAGGTTACTGAAAGAGATTTCCCAAGAGAGATTCCTGGGATTGATCACCAGTAACAGGATCATAAATGACCACTGTGCCTTCAAAAAAAATGGGAAATTAATTGACCACCTAAAATAAGGTGTCATTGGCAATAGAGAGAGTGTGTATAAAACAGGAAAACCTTATTGAACCAACCAAGAGAGATGTGATGGAATTCAACAGTGCATAGTGCCAGGTCATGAATTTACAGACTGAAAACACATATTTCTGCTCTTAACTGGAAGGTTGGGATACTGGTTCATGAAGACAACAGGGTCACAGAGATCCCATTAACACCCCCTCCCGCTTCCAATGTGGCCTTAAAATGCATTAGCAGACAGGATCAGCAGTGATAGGGGCAGGAAAACCTTTTCATGTGAGGCCTCAAGAAAACCCACCTGGAGCTGCCCTTGTAGAAGATGCAAAAAAGGGCATCTAGGAGACTGAAGGAGTAAAGAATTATTTATGAGAAAGTTAAAAGCTTAGCAACAAGGAAAAAACCAAACCGGATTTGATGGTCTCTGTTGGTATATCAGGAAAGCTAAAGGCAGTGGAAGGAAAACAGCAATTTAGGATTTAGCCCTTAAGAAAAAGACTGCAAGCTGATCATATATAAATGAATACAAAAGAAAATAAAAAGAGGAAAGCTTTTAAATAACAGAACAGTGAAATTTTCTCATTACTTAACTGGAATTAAAGAAGACATAATAAACTATTGTGTAGGAATTATTAAATAATGGCATGCAATAGCAAGGTTTGGACTAGATGATCCAGCAAATCTCCTTTGTCTATACACAAATTTAACTTTAAAGGTTGTCAGGATATTTCTTTCCTTTTCTTCCCTTCCCCTAAAATAACATAAATAGCATTATTACTGGTGAAAGATACCAGATGATGCTGTCACAGAGAGTTTTATAAGCTCTGTACTTCCAGACTTCCGTATCTGTAGATTATGGCCAAAATGCTGTGGCACATTAAGCATAGATTATGATCTTCCTGCATATGCTACTTAAGATTGTTTGCTGCTCAAAACTGTGACTGAACAGATTCTTAGAAGCAGTGCTACTGCTCAAGGGAAGCACTTTCACAGGTAGAGATTAAAATTCAAATGGTATTTTTACCACCAGTTTGAATGAAAATTGCACTGAATCCTAGGGATGCCAAGCCCATGAAAAAAATTACAGCCTAGGATTTTGCTGTCTCATCTTCTTATTTCCTTCTTTGAATCTTTCTTAATTTAAGTGGAAGGGTATTTGTTACCTGGACTGCAGCTCAGACTACAGCCTATGGAGACTTTGAACTGAGTGAAAGGAAGAAGTGAGCAGTGTGTTTAGTTAAAAAGTTATTAGAGCACAGATTTTTAATTTTGGGCTATTACCACTTCTCATCCTCTTTGTGCTTTTGATTTCTGTCCTCCTGTAAGGGTAGTTTTCAAAAGTAAGTGTTCTGAACTCATCACTCAAAAGCTTCAGACACTGGGTTTAGATAATAGCCCTACCCTTTGTATTGTGTCCTCTTACCTCATACATTTATAAACTGTTTATCACTGCAATTACAGTGACAGAGAAATGGTCCATGTTGGAGTGACAGACAAATGGCCCATGCAGGGGAAGAACTGATGAATGATTTATAAGTACACTTATAGCAAAAAAGTCATTCAAGCAAGTTTGTTCGTCAAGTTCTAGTTCTAATCTCTGATGCAGACCTTTTGTTTAAAATGCACAGCAGTTTGCAATAACATTGCTGTTTGTCTGACAGAGTTAAATTGCTGAAATCCCTTTATTACATTACATCTTTATTTGGCATATGCTTTAGTCAATATCTTGTCTAAAAGCTGCTTTTTGTGAAGAGACTAAAAGTTTTGTTTTCATATGAGTCAAGGTAATGGTTCATTATAACATTGTCTTGGGAGAAGAAGAGGCTTTTCTGGAGTCAGTAAGGGTTTGTTTGTTTTTGCTACAGATAGCAAAGACTAATTA
This sequence comes from Thryothorus ludovicianus, assembly GCA_013397245.1. Lineage (NCBI taxonomy): Eukaryota > Metazoa > Chordata > Aves > Passeriformes > Certhiidae > Thryothorus > Thryothorus ludovicianus. The sequence goes on along the minus strand of VZTB01012114.1, from coordinate 1,570 downwards.
GGGTTCCTGTAAGAGAGTCCATTATGATCACCTACTCTGATTTCCTACAGATGCTAATGATGTTATTAACATTTAAACTGTTAACATTGTTTTTAATATCAGGTATCATTCCTAGCTTCATGTTTTATGAGACATTAGAAACAAAGTGGTGTATTTTCAACTTGTTTGCATTTCAAGATTGTATATATAGGTTTATATTTCATTATGCTTCTCAAACTTTATAAACTAATTGTTGATCTTCAAAGTAAGTTTGTAGAAATTGATTAGTTGACTTACTAAGCTACCCATGAACATAGAAAATCTTACTTCCACAATAAATCACTTTCTTCCTGCTATCTACATCATCAATAAAAACTAGCAAAATATTTCAGTAGGTAGCAAACCTGCCCTGCCTGTATTGTGATGACAAGAAGCACATATGCATGCAAAACATGCATTTAGTAAAATCTAATGTTCTTTTCTGTAGGCACAACACAGCCTTGTTCTGGTGTCTTTACCTTGAATGCTTTAACTCTAAACAGAGTACTTGGTTTAGTGCTAGTGGCAGCTACCTGTTCTGCCACATCTAAGCCAACAAGAAGTTTTCTCCCCAAATGCCTTCTTGCTTCCAAATAGTCCATAAAGGCCTAAGAAAAATATTTTGCTATATTTATCAAATGTCGAGCCTTCTGGCTTTTAGAAAATTAGCCTTTAGGCAAGTTTTTGAAGACAAAAGGCTGAAATTAGTTTTCATTAAGCCCTCACCCCCTTAGCTTGTTAGGACATTTGGAGAAGTCAGAGAAAGCACAGGGACTCTCTCTCCACCTTGAGGCAGCAGAAGCCTTCAGCCTCCTCTTCCCACCACTTGGGGGCAAGTCAGGGCTCTGCACTACAGCAGGGAAGGATTGCTGTGCCTGAGGAACATTACTATGCACTCCTGAGAGTGGTGGAAGGTCCTGTGATTGATACCAAATATGAGTGTGTGCATGCAATTTTTATAGAGACAGATGGATAAACTTGTGGTTTTCTGCTGATGTTCTGTTTTTAATAATAATAATAGATATTATTATTTTTTATCATCATCATCATCTTCATCTTTGAAGAATGGGAGATTTATTGGGCACCTTTCATGCTGCTGAAAGGTCTTCTGGACAAGCAGCCTTTCTTGGAGCGGGTATCACCTGTGTCTTCCTTCTCTCTTTTAATGCAGAAGGGAAGGTACACCAGAAAGAATATGCTGTACTTCCTCTGTAAGTAGAGCAATAAAAAACTTTATTTAGTTAGTTAGTTACATTGTTATTTATATTTAAAACTTTTGGGACAGTCTGTGATACCTGGTAGGCAGCTATATTGGTTTTGCACATCCTGTTTTCAGCGGGGGGGCCACAGGCCTGGCTTCTGTGAGAAGCTTCTGGAAGTTTCCACCACATCCAGCAGAGCCAATCTCTGATGGCTCTGAAGATGGACATGCTGCTGGCCAAGGCTGAGCCAGTTAGGGAAGTTGGTAATGCCTTTGTGATGACATTTAAGAAGAAAACCAAAACGAAGTGTACAAAGTTTTTTTTTGCTCCTAGCCAGAGAAGAGGAGGAG